>JAHPZR010041404.1:0-5000 GCA_019787425.1 Platygyra sinensis | reverse complement strand
CTATCGTCACATGCAAAAACTAAAACACTTGTAGGACGTTTTTGGCTAAGATATAAACATCAGAATTGTTTTTTCTTCTTTCAAAATCAAGATCCTACCTCCAGATGCATTAAAATCCCTGGTTTTGCATCAATTTACTTGTGCGGGACGTACACAGTCCCGTTACATTGGCGAGACGTCACGCCACTTTGCAACTAGGGTAAAAGAGCATCCCTCCACTGACAAAAATTCTCATGTCTACAAAAACCTGAACGGTTCACCTAGTTGTAAACGCAAGTGCTCGGTTGATTGTTTCAAAATTGTAGATTCAGCTAAAACTTGACATTGTCTTAAGCTCAAAAAAGCGATCTACATCAGCCGCTTAAGGCCGGAACTAAATGCATAATCACAACAATGATTTTTCCTTTTTGTCACTCGATTCTGTAATTAGCACTCGTGCAGTTGCACTCGCAAAATTGTAACTGCTACTGTTTTTTTTTTTAATTTCAAATTGTTAACATTCTCAAACTGTAACGTATTTAAAACAGTGGAAAACAGAACAACACATTAAACTGGTGATGGCATGAGTCATGCCGAAACGTGTCTTTAAAAGGTTGTATCGTGAGCTTGAAATTTTTGTTGATACCCTTATGGTCACGAAGTTATGGCGCAGTTTATGTTATATTTGAAATATTCAGCTACTTACTTACAGTGTTCCAAAATTAGCAAACAGTGCTAAATACATGCGACACTTAAATAAAGTTATTTTTCTGAGCTAGCGATCTCGTTTGTTTTATTGTTTGTTTGTTTGTTTGTTTGTTTTTTTTTCTCCGTTGTTTTCGTCTCTTTTTTGAATTTTTTTTGTACTGTGTAGTATTCTTAATGCCTCCGGGCTGAAAATTGTAACGGTGAACAAATTAACCAGCTCTTGTCCAGCCAAAACGCCTCCGTTAGACATTATTTAAGCGCACTTTTTTTGGTGCAAATTTTCGACGCCATCTCTAAAATATAGCGCTTGGAGGTTGTAACAGAACTTCTCAAACTCATTAATAATTCATCACGTTAAAACAAAGAAAACCACAACCGTGAAGGAGGTTTGGATACCCGGTCTTAATTAGCATAGATTTTGACGATTTTTCTTCTCCGTTTACTCCTTAGTTTTTGTTTCGATTGAGAAGACATATCAAACACTCGAGACAGTGTTTCATCGGCTATCCAAACGCTTCCAATTTCGTCAAAAATACTCCGCTGCGCGTGGTATTTCCAACTCTCTTCTCGGTGTTTGGATATCCCGATGAAACACTGTCTCTCGTGTTTGATATATTACATAAACATCAAGCTAATACGTGATGGTAAAGAAAAATAATTCACACATTCAATGAATGTTTAACACAGAGGCAAATTGCAAACAACTATTGGAAAAGTAAAAATTTTACTCTCTGTCGCTCTCTTTCTCATTTCCTCTACGATTTTTTTAAATGAAAACTGCTTCTCAGCGTCATTTTACATCGCTATGGCAACCGCATTTTAACATGAGGTTCAAGCCAAATGTCGTCACTGCAGCAAAATTTGAGATGCATTGGCAGAATTATTATCCTTTACATTTCATCATCATTGTGGGTTAAGTTCCAGCGATTTGAATATTGTGACAATGCAAGTGCTTATCGTTTAAGGAATACCGAAAATAAACTAGTTCTTCCACAGCCTCGAACTGATTATCTCAAAAGAGGTTTTTTGTACAGCGGAGCTCAGTTGTGGAACAACTTACCTGTAGACCGAAGAGAAGCGTCTTCACTAACCGATTTCAAATCTAAATTAAGTCGCCACAACTTAAATTAATATCTTAATTTTCTGTAATTTTAGACACGGCCTCCATGAAAAGCAGAATTTTTATTTATTTATTTCATTTGAATTGTTATTATTACATTTTATTGTAGTTAGGTAGATAGGTATACTATTATACATAATTAACTAAATCAACTGATGGACAAACCGTGTATAAATAAAATTATCTTCTCTTATCTTATCCTATCTTATCTCTAATTTCCAAAATTTTTTTAATTCTGACTTACTGAGAACATCAGGAAGGGTGAGGGGGTGGCGGGGGTGGGGGGGGTGGGGTAGGGGGGACTGGGGGTGCTTCCAAAAACAATATAAGCAAAAAAAATGAAACATCATCATAGCCACACTCTCAGCTGCATCCGTTTTGAACCCAATATGCTTTATTACTCAGTTAAAGACGTAGCTTTTAGCGATTTCGTTTGTTTAAAGAAACACTCAAACGTTCCTGTATGCTTCTGAGTTCACTTTCCTCCCGGGAAGAGTCAAGCCTGTTATCGAAAGAATGCACTGTTTTTGTCGTTGTAAATTTATTTTCTCACCAGTCGATCCCAAGTTATGCAGCTTGACTGATGATTTCCAGTCCGTACTGCGCAGTCTCAGAACCCTAATGTGTATAAACGTTATAAACGGCTCACTCGATGGAATGCGAATCGATATTATTCGTTAAGAACTACATACCTTATCTTTGAGACCATTCAAATTCTTTTCCAACAGCTTCATTGATTTTTACAGCTGTGAAGTTGTTTCATGAGGTGATATGAGAAAAACCGAAGTATTAAGCTTCGACCGCTTCTTATCCATAATGGCGGTTGTTTTAAAACTTTGAATTTGCTTCATGTAAGTAGTTGCGAAATGTTAGCATTTTGTGATCTCTTACATGAACAAAACAAAAAACATAAACAAACTCTCGAGGGTGCTCAGTACGGACAGGAAATCAGCTTTAACGAACGCAGCAGTTGCTTTCAGTTTGATATGTTCTACATTTCTTTATTTTTTCTTGATTCTATCCTTTTTGGTCATAGGCCGAGAATTCGAGAAGTACTTTTCAAGAAAACACTATCCTCTTTTTGACGATTATTAATTTATTGGTTTCCCACGATTTCAAGATTGACCGTTTGACGCTGATTATTTACAGCGCCAATTATTTACAGCGCCAAATGAAACTTTTCAACAATTAGCCTAGCTATTGAAGAGGGCGAGGTTTCCTTGGTTAGGTCACTATTCATTTCCCTGAGAGTTATTTCTTTTTCTTTGTTTAAGGTGCAGGAATAAAATTTATACAACACTCGATCTTTTTCTCTCCATATAAACTTCATACCTTCAGAAACCTAGCCACTGCTTTATTTACTCTGTAAGTATGAATCTGGTCTTCACGCTGCTTGTGATGTGTCACATGGCTTGGCAGCTGGACGCTCAGCAATGTAGAAGCGAATATTCCATTCGAGGCAGGATGTTGAAAGGACATATCTTCATGACCAAGAAAACTACAAACTGGCTGAAGTGTGTAGACATGTGTAACCATGACGTCAGATGTCAAAGCTTTAACTACGTCACCAGCCAAGGCATATGTGAGTTGAACAACCGCACCAAAGAAGCCAGACCTGAAGATTTTGTTCCGGACAGCGATCGATTCTATATTAAACGATTAGATGGAAGAGGTATTGTTATCCTTTGAGTGTTTATGTCTATCATTTTGAAGCAGAGGCATTCGCATCCTATATAAAAAAAGTACGTATAATCTCGCTGTATTTCCAGGACTACTAACAAAGCCCGCAGCTTTCTTCAAGAGAGCTACACAATGGTGATATCTATTTTTAGCTATAATAGAAAAGCGCTAAATAATAATAATTATAATAATGATAATGATAATAATAATAATAATAATAATAATAATAATAATAATAATGACAATGACAGTGACAATGACAGTGAAAATGGCAATGACAGTGATAATGATAATGACAGTGATAATGACAATGACAATGACAATGAAATTGACAATGATAATGGCAATAGCAATTATCGCTACCATTATTAATTTTCATTATTAATTAAAAAACCAACTTTATCTCAATCTTGTAAGTAATTATTTTTATTTTAATCTTGTAAGTAATTATTGTGAAGTTTTAATATTTTCCTTTTTTATCAAAATAGTAGTAATGGCTGTGAAATCGTATAAGAAAATGTATGGAGAAAAGGAAACTTGTTCAAATATATCGATTGTGAGCTTACGGGTCTCCGGTGCCCGACTCGAAACATGATAAGCACTGTGTAACCTTCTCATCTAGATTAAAAACGGCTAATTTAAAGTAGGTTTACTTACTTCCTGAAGTTGCCACTTTTATCCTTCGTTGTACGCTCCATTTCTTCATACATTGTCTTAAAATCTTGCCGAAGTCGTGCGAAGTGCTCGTCGATTAGAGGATAAACCCTTCAATGAAGTAAATTTGCCCGACTCGATATAACTTCTGCGATGTAAGATCTTTGCTAAACAGCCATAAAAAGGATGATTTCTGTACTGCAAAATACTTCCACAGGCCATTATTTCCCTCAGTTTTCCAGCTAAAGTCCTGTAATGGAGGCCATATTTGTGAACGACCCATTTTGGTTGGACTGACAAAAGGAAAAGCTTCGCAAACCCAAACTTCACCCAGTCGCCATTTTGTTTGTAAACTAGGTTCCAGGCTTCTAAAAGTCTTCGATTAGCATACCAGGCTTGGTTTTAATAGAAGTAAAACGCGGGAAAATTATGACACACCGGCCCCCACCGGCCCACAAAGTATATAGCTTCCCAGGTATTCTCAAATGAGCTGTACAATTTCCATTTTACAAGAAATTTGGTTCCCTAAAAGGATGGAGTGATACCATCTTTCGTTAATGATACGTTTATTCAAAGCTACGGGGCTGAATGCATGTGTTAGTGAGGTAAAGTTTTACGCACATCTGCGTCCTGTTTCCTTGCTATCAGCCGCTCGCCCTGGTAGATACCTAAAAATTTTTTTGAAGATGCTTTTTTCTCGCTTTTTTCTTCGTAAAACAGATCCACAGAGCTCAAATTATTTAAAATATCGTAAGGAACACGCTTTCTCCGACTGCGATAGTTTTTGTCCGCCATTTTGAAAATGAGATGCCGCTGACAATTAATCACGGGCGTGAAATGTCCATTATTTCTGGCAATG
>JAHPZR010041403.1:7500-30348 GCA_019787425.1 Platygyra sinensis | reverse complement strand
CTGCTGTGTTTTCTTTTCCCATTGTTTTCATACTAAACAAAAAGCAGAGAGAGAGAACAGGGAGCTTTTGGACTTAATTTTAATAAATTTCTGTTCCCAAAGGGACTTAATAGACAAGCGGGGGAGGAGGGTGGGAAGCTCGTTGTTTTACCATCTTTTGTAAAGAAATCAGACAAATAACCCAGCAGAATAGGCAGCCAAGATCATGAAGTAGATTGCAATTTTCACCAGCAAGCAGTGTCTTTTAACAACCATTTACATTTAAGGCTGAAAAATTATGTGAACGCACTGTAAAAATTGATTCATTTGTCTTACGCAACTAAACAAGGATGTTGGGATACTCCCCAAAGAACTTTTTTGTTAGGTGTGTGCAGCCCAAACATTGAAACCCTTACTTAATTTCAGACCAAATTTATGATTCTCTTTATCCAATTTCAGACCTGAGTCAAAAATCAACTTAACCCATTTCAGACCTCTAAAACTAGTACACGGCTCTGAATGGACTAATATGATCCACAGCCAGAAATGGCTTACATTTGCATTAACAACGTTACTGAGAAGGGCTACAAATTTGCCAATGTTGAAGTGGAAAAAATCAGCTCATTGTTAGTAGACAAATATTATACCCAAAAATTATGCCAAGCCAGAGTGACCAAACTGATCAAAAATCTATGCCCTTTTCCAGACCAAACCAGCTCAAAAGCCATACCCTGCAGGCTGCACATACATATATAGCCTTGCTGTATGACGGGTTAAACCCACAGCTACCCCCATCAGTGGCACATCTAGGGGAGGGCCAGGGAGCCCAGGCCCCTTCACCCTTATTTTAGGTGAAAATAGAAGTGACTGAAGCTCAAAGTCTAGATATGCCACTTTCCATGGCCAGTATCCTTGGCTCTCGAATGGAGAACATCACTCACAGCATAATGACACAGACGACTGACCTCTTAAAACAAAATCACTTCACTTACCTTGCATGACTGCACAGGATATTTGGCTTGCTGCCGGGTACATTGTCAACAAAGTTAACTTGAAAACTCCAGGGCCAGTAAAAAGAAAAGATTTGTTTCCTGGGCAATGCCACTGTCAAATCCCTGGTCTTGGCAAATCTTAGCAAAATGTTGGCTATGGAGCTTCCACCAGTCTTGTGGGTTTTAAGGAACAAGACATTTCCAACAGTGTGACATGTACCGCTAAAATAAGTATAACTCAAGTTTAGTAAGAATTATTGAAGTGTCTGGTGTAAACAGCAATGTAAAGAAGAAAGATGACACAAATGACTTGAATCATCAATGGACAATGATTTTATGGATCAACAAATTCTTCAGGAAAACATCGGAACGAATATCTGTCAATCAGTAAGGCCGGCACTCGATTATTTCTAGTTTGCCGAACTACTGAAAGAGATCAGACTGTCACACTCTTTTCATCTCAAGCAAGGATAACACCAATTTAACATAAAGAACAGTTTTAACCCTAAGCTGTCAAAGCCACCGACTGCATATCGGCATGTAGATATTTGAAGTATTCCTTCACACAGTTTCTTTGACCCTTTAATTCACATTACTATACGGCGAGGGTTCATTTAGTGTAAAGAACAATTGCTTCGTTGTTGAGTCGTCTCAAATATGACGACCTAGCACCTTTTAAACAGAGCTTATCGGTAAAAACAATACCCATAAGAAATGTTAAAGCTTTTGTTCTGGACCAGGGCCAAAGACGATTTGCTGACATTTACAATACCTACCTTTTAAGAGCTTTAAAAATCGGCAGAGCTGCATATTTAGTTACGATAAAGATTATCAATGCAGCAAACGTCAATTTCTTTATGCGAGAAATTCTTAAAAGCCTCATTACACGCTGTCTATTTCATGAAAGTTTCACGAATGCCTTTAGATCGTCCGCCATGTCGATTAGGTTTACCAGCCGCGGCGGACTGGACCGTGGCCTTCACGTCTGGCGACAAAATTGCGTGATTGTAACGCGATCCAGGCGGAGCAGTCACGAAGATCGAAGAAGGCCTGCAGAGGGTTAGCCTCCTACGCAGACATTCTTTGGGCTCGTCACGAGCCCAAAGAATGTCTGCGTAGGAGGCTAGCAGAGGGTGAGTTTAGTGCATTTCATTGAGCATAGCCTGCGTAGCTGGTGGGATGCGGAGAAGCCGCGAGTGAATTTCTCGACTCTTCACCAATCCTCTCACGGCTTCGCCACTCGCGTTCACGGCTTTCGCTACCAAAACAAAAGCACTCGCGCGCAAAATCCCGCCAGCTACGCAGGCTACATTGAGCAACGATGTTAGGATGAGTTTCTTTGGGGTGATCTGGATCAGCATCAGTGATCCAAGATCATTTGGATCATAGGCAATTGCAGAAACGTGAGAGGACTTGGAAAGAGTATGGATGTTTTCCGTTTGTTTGAAAAGCTAAGATATTCAAATGAAAGATCAACTAAATTTGGAGTCTTTACCACAAATAGAAGTATTTTGAGGAGGAAAATGGCAAAATGATAGCTCTTCAAATATCACCCAAAATAGAGAGTTTGTATGGATTGGGTAGACAGGCCACAAATTAAAATTATAAGGGTTTGTATGGAATTTTGCAACTTTTGCAAGGCTGCCATTTGGACAATTTTCCACTTGACTCTCAAATTTGGCTGGTTAGCTTTTCATTCAGTGATATTACAGTTGAAATGTTTAGATTTTCGATCTAATCAATATAAGAAACTCTTCCCAGTCCTCTCACGTTTCTGCAATTGGCTATGATGCATCAGAACCCGGGATCAACAAGAAAGGAGCCGTGACCAGAGTAGCCGGAGATTCATCGGTTTGATTTGATCCTGATCCAGACCTCCCCTAAGAAAAGCACCCTTCTTCTTTCAAAATGAAATTTAAGATTCTATTCTGACAATGTTAAAACAATGTCAGATCACCTCAGTTTGCTTTTACAATTTGTCACTTTATTGAGTTTTCTTTTTTTATTATCTCTTCAAGATGCCTTGAACAACTCGTTAAATACGTCTTATTACTCTTCGGTGAAAATAAAATAACAAACTACAGTGTGTGTAGCTTGGCTAAGACTTCACTTGTAACAACAACAAGAATGATATTAAAACGTTAGCTAAGTAGATTGGATTATAACTTACAGGTACTGTATATTTTATTTCTATTTAAAACTACTTTCGTTCTAAAATCTGTCAATATGTTATTATTTCATTAAAATATACCTTATTATATATTAACAATGCACGATGACAACGCAAAAACTGAAAAAATTACGTTACACTAAATTAACGCGAATTTTTCGATAAGCATCTTGCTTTATTTCATGCGATTTTCATAATTCTCGCACTTTACATTTCTGAACGCCAAACTGTGTTTTCGCTTGCGTCAATAAAACCTTCCATGGAAAGTCCACGGATGTTTCGGGAAGACAGAGGAGTATCAAGATCAATCAAAAGACATTTTAAACTCGATTTTAAACGAAGAAGTCCTGTCAGATAGTGACTCTGAAGAGCCAATTGAGGAGTCATGAACTAATAGGGTTTTGTAATGAAATAAAGGTGCTATAAAATAACAATGTTGTAAAATAGCGTGCATTAAATTGACATCGACATTAATTAAGATACATTAAATAAACGCGAATCCCGTTATAAAGAGTATTGTTAATTTCCCATAAGGTAAATACAAATAAGCCGGATAAAAATCTTAACTTCAAAAATGACCTATGCGCAACGTTTATAGACTGCTAAAACTTCATTAATTAAGAGCCAATCTGGAAAATGTGATTATCTTCCATATTCTCCTCACTTCTGTACGTGACAATATATTAAAATTATAAGGAGAAATAAGACGTTGACTATCTCAAAGAGCAATGAATTGAATATGATTAAGCTGTAAGTTGTGCTATCTCCGTAATAATCCAACCACTCCTGTAGTTTATTGATTTGTTTCTCCACAGAGCTTTTAGCTGTCCCTCCTTCAGCTGAATATTGTTCCACGCTGTGTTCATAATCCCACACTTTACTCACATCTTCATCAAAGAGCGGGCTATGTACAAGGAAGGAACAAAAACATGTCAACAAACTAATAAAACTGGGACTCCAGCAGTCTGATGCTAAGGCACTGATCCCTGCCCATTCTTGGACAAAACACTTCATGTATCTAATCTTTTTACACGACTAAGAAGAGAACTGAAATCCGTCAGCCAGAATACCTCACTACCAGTTCAGTAATTTCCAAAAATTTGACCGGACATAGATTCTGCAGTGTTTTTCAATCATAATTGAAATAGCACCATAAATCTGTTAACCAACCATGCTCGGAACCGCTCTACCCAAACATTAAAAATTTCAGAACTTTATAGGACTTATGCGCGATTACGTCACATGCTCAAAAATTCAACAACAAGCCTCGTTATGGCGACATTTTCTCAAACGTTCATTGCTTTCGCATTGTTTCAACGTGGGTTTTTTCTTTTTCATCTTTGCTGCTTTGGGAATTAGTTTATGATAAAACTGATTTAGAATTTGGATTATTAAACCGAGGCCTTGGTGGTGACTTGTTCAAGTCGGAAGTCATCACGCACAAGGGATATTACAGTAAATGTATGACGCGCACGGTAGGGGTAATTTGCCGAACGCCGAATGCAGAACGCCGAACGCCGAACGCAGAATGCCAAACGCAGAACGCCGAATTTTGGTCAGCGGAATATCATGTGAAACATGTGCTGTCACACTCGTTCACAGAATGTCACAGGATTACAGATCCCGTTCACAGGATTACAGACAAGAAACTGGCACTGAAGGAAACGATTGCAACAAACAACAATATGAGTAAAAATAACAAACAAACTGCGGTAATAAACGTAACGAGACAACGCATGTTGTAAAAACTGTCATTTATGAACTTGACGTTTCGTATGCTCCAAAATACATCTTCAGAAGTAACGGTTTCCAAAACTACAATTAAATTTAAACACGAAGACTTATACCAAATAAGGAAAGTAATGACAATGAAAAAGTAAATGAAAATAAACAGACCTAGTTAAATCTGCTGGAAAAAAAAGAATCAATGGCTAGTAGAGGAGAAGTTTCTCACTGCCCACATTTTCATTAAGATCTAGAGCTGGTTTTAGATCGCGGATCAACTGGGTTTCCTTAATTTTACAGCGTATATCAGACTGTCCAGTGGCTAAAATGTCAAAGTGGCCTGTTTGGGTCATGTGATCACAGGATTAAATGGGATTACTCAGTTTGACATTTTAGGCAATCGACAGTCTGATATACACTGTAAAATTAAGGAAACCCAGTTGATCCGCGATTTAAAACCAGCTCTAGATCTTAATGAAAATGTGGGCAGTAGGAAACTTCTCCTCTACTAGCCATTGATATTTTTTTTTCCAGCAGATTTAACTAGGTCTGTTTATTTTCATTTACTTTTTCAATGTCATTACTTTCCTTATTTGGTATAAGTCTTCGTGTTTAAATTTAATTGTAGTTTTGGAAACCGTTACTTCTGAAGATGTATGTTGGAGCATACGAAACGTCAAGTTCATAAATGAAAGTTTTTACACCATGCGTTGTCTCGTTACGTTTATTACCGCAGTTTGTTTGTTATTTTTACTCATATTGTTGTTTGTTACAATCGTTTCCTTCATTGCCAGTTTCTTGTCTGTAATCCTGTGAACGGGATCTGTAATCCTGTGACATTCTGTGAACGAGTGTGACAGCACATGTTTCACATGATATTCCGCTGACCAAAATTCGGCGTTCGGCGTTCTGCGTTCTGCGTTCTGCGTTCTGCGTCGCGTCCGGCGTCCGGCGTCCGCGTCCGGCGTTCGGCAAATTACCCTGCCGTGCGTGCGGTGTCCGGCGTCCGGTCCGGCGTCCGGCGTCCGGCGTCGCGTCGGCGTCCGGCGTCCGGCGTCGGCGTCCGGCGTCCGGCGTCCGGCGTCGGCGTCCGGCGTCCGGCGTCCGGCGTCCGGCGTCCGGCGTCCGGCGTCCGGCAAATTACCCTGCCGTGCGTCCGCGTCGGCGTCTGGCGTCTGGCGTCGGCGTCGGCGTTCGGCGTCGCGTTCGGCGTTCGGCAAATTACCCTGCCGTGACGCGCAGTAAGCAGAATTTTAACTTTCACAAGAGACCTTGCAGCTCACCTGAATTGCTCGAAACCGTTCCGTCAAAATATCACATGACGGCAAACGCCGAGATTCTCATGACTTAATTACAGTAAATGTATGGCATGCGGTAAGGAGAACTTAAACTTTCAGCTTGAGACCGTGCAGCTCACCTGACTTGCTTCAAGTCCTCCAGAGTGAGTTCGTTCAATGGACAGCCTTTGGTTTCCGCAACATGAACTGCAGCACCGGACAGACCATGAGCTTCACGGAATGGAACCTGAAAATATGGTTTGTAATGTTACGCATCGTTCAATCGAGTACAAATCAGCGTACTCTAAAATTATGTCTTTCACAAGTACATCATGCAGGTTCTCGGCGATCTTGACACGTTCTTGTCATCGGTGAAATTCGCCGACTGATTGGTCATGTCTCGAGTACTGAGAGATCTAAGACCCGTACCACACAAAGCCGAATAAATTTGAAACTCGGCGTTATTTCTACGGACCGAACAGGGAGCTCTTCAAACCGGAGGAACGTGAAAACGCCAGTTTTACATTTCAGTGCGGACGGAAAATATTTTGAAAACGGAGATTTTCGAAAACAATGACGTCACGATAATCACGTGATTTCCCCGGCCGAGGCCTCCTCAAACACAAATCCAAAATAATCGGCGATTGTTGCGTTTCTTAAAATTTCTCCGGCATCGTGTGAACGGAAAACGTTTGATGCGTTTTCGGAGCGTAAGCTCCGTTTTCAATTTTTTCCGGCGCAGTCTGGACGGGGCGTAACTCATTCAAAAATAGGTGTACATACCCCTTTACGTGCAAGATAATAAGCCAGATCTGTAGCCAGCATGTCAGGCTCAATGCAGCTAACATGTTGTCTTTGTGAACCTAATCAAGAAAATAAATAACAAGATGGCAAGTTTCAGCGACAAGGGTCAGTTTTGCGTAAGGAGTAAAAAAGCGACGTGGAAAAAGGATTTTGAGCGGTTAAATTCGTATGTTTGCCGCATCTTCTCAGCCAATTATAAACAAACAAAAAAAAAGCATTGGTCTTCCATCTCGCGTGACCTTTCCCACGGTTAAAAAGAGATTTGCTAGCACCTTTTCCTGAGGAGTCAAGACAATCTACAAGACTGTGAAGATGGCAAGTTTAGGATCATTGTTTTCATAGAAATTACAAGGATTATTTTTACTATCAAACCTGTTTTCAAAACCACAAAGAGATGAGTTTCTAAAATAACTGTTGTTCTGCAGTCGACAGGGAAGCGAAACTTCAAACATACAGATGTAAATTACTAAAAAGTAAAACTGTAGCGAATTTATAACGCCAACGCTTCCAGAAATAGCCCGTTGTTGAGACACTAACGCACGCCAGCGTGCGAATAGTTAACCATGCACCATTTTTCCACAGCGGTTAAGATACCTTTTACAACTGCAATTTGATAATTAGCTAGGTTCTTTAAAAAGTAGAATGGGATTGCTTGCGTTTGCACTTTCCAAGGCTTGTAAATAGCAAAACAGTGCGAGGCGTTTTGTTCTATCATTCGGCAGTTTGGTTTTAAGACAGTGATTAGTATGAGGATTGTCCAGATTGCTCTTACCTGAAGAGTGATTAAAGTTCCTGTCGCCACTTGAAGCAAACCCCGCAATGTGTCGCATACATCAAACAGAGGCTCCTTATCTTCCTACAAAAGCGAAGGGAGACTCAACAAATGTTCTAAATAAGCTTAAATGCAGTCAGAATTTCGTGCGCAGACCCGAAGGAGAGGAACGCTGAAAACACATTGAAGAACAAAGCAGCGGGACGAAGAGATTCCAACGACTAACGGAGGCAGACAAAAGAGAGCCTGGGAACGAGGTTGCTTCACAGGAGTGATCGCCCGAACATGACGTCATAAGTATTATGTAGTGTTGCTTAGCAACACCTCTGGAGAAAACCCTGCTCTGGGGCCTGCTTCTCTAAGCTCCCGGTAATTACCGGGCCCATTAAGCTATTTTGTTGGGAGTTTTAAAAGTTTTGAAAATTATACAGTAAAGACAAGTTATCAGCTAAAGAAACAAAATGGACTTCATTAGAGGTAGGAACACACCCTACTTTTCTTGAGACTGTGATTTCAAAATATGTTTTCGGGCCCGTTAAGTTACCGCGAGTTTCGAGAAACGAGCCCCGGACCAAGTTGTTGCTGTTTGAAAGTTACTGACGTCGCAAGTTATGTTTATTTATTTTGTCACAAATATTCCTGCCATTAAATCAGCTTTTCAACACGCTAACAATCAACTAACCTGTAAATCTTTGTTATAAGTACTTGGTATTCCCTGTGAAATAAAAACAAAACTTTTGGCACGAAAGCTAACGATACCCGACTCATTGAATGCCTTATTTCAATGAGCACCTTTATCATGGGCAGTTACCATTTACACGGAATTGAAAACACGGAAATTCTGGTTGGAAATGAAATGGTACATACCATACCATTTGGAACGTTTTACAAATTATAGGCTGTCCGCTTAATCAATGCGCTTTCCTCCTTTCTTTTGAGCTTTCCAATCGATACTAGTACATTTTTTTATTTTTCCAATTTGCATTTGGACAAGCTGCAACACTGACTATTTACACCTAAAATTTTCACCTCGATGGATCGTGTGAATGGTTAGCGCCCATCGTGTCTATTGTTTCTAACAGTGACGGACGATATTGATTTCGGACAAAAAAGTGTCCAAAAGATAACCGTCCGAAATTTTTAAGCGTCCCGGAAAATGGTTACAGTACAGAAAGTGCAGTATAAAACTTTTAAATAGCGCCAAAGCTATAAGTTTCCTTTCTGGAGAGAAATCTAGTTGAGACACGGCTTGAGAAACGTAATGACTTGATAGAATGTGTTAATTTCTTGTCGGTGTATCTGAAAAAATACTTGAGGGTGCAGAAAAACTATCGTTTTCATAGATGTTGTTTTAGTCTAATTCGTGTTTTGTTGGCGTAAATTTACTACAAGTATGTTTCCGTCATTTACGCTGCTTTCATTCAAAACTCGAATCAAATGGCCTCTAGGTTGACCGCAACCACAAGTTTTCCAAGCGTATTTTTCAAGGCAACGTCCAAGCTTTTCGGCTCGCAGGGCTGCTCCGATAACAAAAACTGATTTGATTTTTCCAGCATTTTCTTCAAGATTCTTAAATTTCGCAGCTTCAATTCTGCTTTCGCTCTAAGTTTTCATTCCACGAGGAGCGATGCTTGAGTCAGGTTTGACAGTGGCGTGATTTTCTTCGACCAATCACAATTCTTTGCTACGCACAGTAACCAATGAATTGATTCATTTTGTATAGATAATAGACTAGTAAAATGGCTTTTTTTCGTCTTCATCAAAGTGGGCAAAGGCAGGGCAAAGGTCGGCTTTCGCGTTATGTTGAAATATTTTGAAATAAAAAAGCTTTTCGTTATTACCTTAAGGTGGAATGGTACCCTTATTTTCGTCAAATTTGGTGAAATTGTGGAAAAAAGTTTTTAGCGAGTTTTCATATCTTGAATCATTGCTGTTCACTATGAAAGATATTTTTTTGCACAAAGAATAAACCTTCACTACTTTTTTGATATGTTTCTAAGGTACAGTGCTTGGTTGCTATGGGCAACCATTTTGTTTACAGCTTGTTTATTGACGATAACGGCCGAAAATAAAAGAAACAACGCGCTTTTTCTCACTGATTTGGATTGGGACATTCTGTGGTAGCATACATGAACGGGGAAGCTTTTCTGCGAGAGCCTGGAACGGAAAGTTTTGTGTCGAGTCCTCCATTATTGTTATTAGCCGTTTATATCTCTCGCAGACGATCAGAAATTTGCTCTTTTTAGGAATTGCTTCGGTCAAAATCATTTTTATTTCGCGTAGTGCCAAAGCAACGTACTGCAAGACGTCCAAAACGAAGATTTTCGGGCAATCAGTTCTCAAAATCGAGCACAAAGACAACTGAGAGTGTGGTGAGCGAACAACCATGTGCTTCGACCGACGCTACCCGGATACCCGAAGATACAGATGATATTGCCTCATTGTCTTCTAAAAAGGCTGAAAAGCTCTTCCCAGAGTCTGCTGATGAGCAAAAGGGGAAAGAATCCAGGAAAGAAGGAGTTAAGGATTCCTCCATTACTGGATATAGGTTAGTGGATATGGAGATTCTTAGCAGTGTATTTTCGTCGCTACGGTGTACCGATTGTGGATCCTTCAGTTTGACACTAACCGAGAATCAATTCAAAAGAAGTGGTTGTGCCTCCTGTCTGCGGCTTTTTTGCGAAAACTGTGGCTGGAGAAGCGAGTTCCATTCATCAAAGAAGCAGACGCAGAGCTTTGAGGTAAATAGACGTCTTGTTTATACAATGAGATCATCTTACATGATGCACTTCCCATGAGATCGCTGGGAAAAGGGCATGGTGGCGCCAAGAAATTTTGCACTCTAATGAACATGCCACCACCCTCGGCAGCAAAGCCGTGTACAAAGACCAAGAACATAATAAGAAGCGAAGAAAGGTACTGAGAGGGAAGAAAAAGAGAAAGGAAGACAAAAATCAAAGCAAAGAAGGAGTTACTTATGCTGCAGGACAGTTTTAGTGTTTTACTGCAGTTGACAGTTATAGTATTGCATGCGAAAATCATACCTAAACTTTAAGTCTCATTTTCCCAAATATTAGATTTTTACTGTAGGTACTTTGCCTCAACACTTCTCCTTGGAAAAGTATTTAACATAAGGCATTCATTTTTGCTGCAGACTTTAATCAATAGTGTTTCTGTGATATGAACCTAAATGCAATCATGCCCTTTAATTTGTCATGCATAGTTTGGCCAATGTTGTTAATGGGTGTGGTCCAGAATTAATTACACTCATTTGCAGATTGTAAATTAAGAACAAAAAAAGTTGAACTAATTTGGTTTTAGGTTCAAATCACAGGTCTATGTATGATAAACGTTCTCTAAAAATTTTAGAATCAAAAGTTTTTTTGCTAAGGAGATACAACTGTTGGCGTGGAGGCTATAAAACAAAGGTTTTTAGGGCGTGGCACGGTTGCCATGGCAACTAATTACGTCATTTTAGTGTCAAACCATTTCTCTTGTTAAACTTAATAACATGACATTGAAGACAATTTGTTGAAACTTAATGAAAAAATTTCTTTGTTTGAGGGTACCATTCCACCTTAAACAAATAGATTCCATGTTGCCGTGCTTCTGTTCAGTAATAGATCACAGAAGACGTCAAAACGTGGTATGAAACATCAGTGACACACTCGGCTACGCCTCGTGTGCCACTTTTTTGTTCTTACTACATTTTGACGTCATCTGTGATCTATTACTGAACACACGCACGGTAACATGGAATCTATTTGTTAAAGGTGGAATGGTACCCTCAAACAAAGAAATTTTTTTCATTAAGTTTCAACAAATTGTCTTCAATGTCATGTTATTAAGTTTAACAAGAGAAATGGTTTGACACTAAAATGACGTAATTAGTTGCCATGGCAACCGTGCCACGCCCTAAAAACCTTTGTTTTATAGCCTCCACGCCAACAGTTGTATCTCCTTAGCAAAAAAAACTTTTGATTCTAAAATTTTTAGAGAACGTTTATCATACATAGACCTGTGATTTGAACCTAAAACCAAATTAGTTCAACTTTTTTTGTTCTTAATTTACAATCTGCAAATGAGTGTAATTAATTCTGGACCACACCCATTAATAACATTGGCCAAAACTATGCATGACAAATTAAAGGGCATGATTGCATTTAGGTTCATATCACAGAAACACTATTGATTAAAGTCTGCAGCAAAAATGAATGCCTTATGTTAAATACTTTTCCAAGGAGAAGTGTTGAGGCAAAGTACCTACAGTAAAAATCTAATATTTGGGAAAATGAGACTTAAAGTTTAGGTATGATTTTCGCACGCAATACTATAACTGTCAACTGCAGTAAAACACTAAAACTGTCCTGCAGCATAAGTAACTCCTTCTTTGCTTTGATTTTTGTCTTCCTTTCTCTTTTTCTTCCCTCTCAGCAACCGTTTACATCAGACCAAGACATATGTCTTGGCGAAGTAAACGGTTGCTGAGAGGGAAGAAAAAGAGAAAGGAAGACAAAAATCAAAGCAAAGAAGGAGTTACTTATGCTGCAGGACAGTTTTAGTGTTTTACTGCAGTTGACAGTTATAGTATTGCGTGCGAAAATCATACCTAAACTTTAAGTCTCATTTTCCCAAATATTAGATTTTTACTGTAGGTACTTTGCCTCAACACTTCTCCTTGGAAAAGTATTTAACATAAGGCATTCATTTTTGCTGCAGACTTTAATCAATAGTGTTTCTGTGATATGAACCTAAATGCAATCATGCCCTTTAATTTGTCATGCATAGTTTTGGCCAATGTTATTAATGGGTGTGGTCCAGAATTAATTACACTCATTTGCAGATTGTAAATTAAGAACAAAAAAAGTTGAACTAATTTGGTTTTAGGTTCAAATCACAGGTCTATGTATGATAAACGTTCTCTAAAAATTTTAGAATCAAAAGTTTTTTTTGCTAAGGAGATACAACTGTTGGCGTGGAGGCTATAAAACAAAGGTTTTTAGGGCGTGGCACGGTTGCCATGGCAACTAATTACGTCATTTTAGTGTCAAACCATTTCTCTTGTTAAACTTAATAACATGACATTGAAGACAATTTGTTGAAACTTAATGAAAAAAATTTCTTTGTTTGAGGGTACCATTCCACCTTTAACAAATAGATTCCATGTTACCGTGCGTGTGTTCAGTAATAGATCACAGATGACGTCAAAATGTAGTAAGAACAAAAAAAGTGGCACACGAGGCGTAGCCGAGTGTGTCACTGATGTTCATACCACGTTTTGACGTCTTCTGTGATCTATTACTGAACAGAAGCACGGCAACATGGAATCTATTTGTTTAAGGTGGAATGGTACCCTCAAACAAAGAAATTTTTTCATTAAGTTTCAACAAATTGTCTTCAATGTCATGTTATTAAGTTTAACAAGAGAAATGGTTTGACACTAAAATGACGTAATTAGTTGCCATGGCAACCGTGCCACGCCCTAAAAACCTTTGTTTTATAGCCTCCACGCCAACAGTTGTATCTCCTTAGCAAAAAAACCTTTGATTCTAAAATTTTTAGAGAACGTTTATCATACATAGACCTGTGATTTGAACCTAAAACCAAATTAGTTCAACTTTTTTTGTTCTTAATTTACAATCTGCAAATGAGTGTAATTAATTCTGGACCACACCCATTAACAACATTGGCCAAACTATGCATGACAAATTAAAGGGCATGATTGCATTTAGGTTCATATCACAGAAACACTATTGATTAAAGTCTGCAGCAAAAATGAATGCCTTATGTTAAATACTTTTCCAAGGAGAAGTGTTGAGGCAAAGTACCTACAGTAAAAATCTAATATTTGGGAAAATGAGACTTAAAGTTTAGGTATGATTTTCGCATGCAATACTATAACTGTCAACTGCAGTAAAACACTAAAACTGTCCTGCAGCATAAGTAACTCCTTCTTTGCTTTGATTTTTGTCTTCCTTTCTCTTTTTCTTCCCTCTCAGTACCTTTCTTCGCTTCTTATTATGTTCTTGGTCTTTGTACACGGCTTTGCTGCCGAGGGTGGTGGCATGTTCATTAGAGTGCAAAATTTCTTGGCGCCACCATGCCCTTTTCCCAGCGATCTCATGGGAAGTGCATCATGTAAGATGATCTCATTGTATAAACAAGACGTCTATTTACCTCAAAGCTCTGCGTCTGCTTCTTTGATGAATGGAACTCGCTTCTCCAGCCACAGTTTTCGCAAAAAAGCCGCAGACAGGAGGCACAACCACTTCTTTTGAATTGATTCTCGGTTAGTGTCAAACTGAAGGATCCACAATCGGTACACCGTAGCGACGAAAATACACTGCTAAGAATCTCCATATCCACTAACCTATATCCAGTAATGGAGGAATCCTTAACTCCTTCTTTCCTGGATTCTTTCCCCTTTTGCTCATCAGCAGACTCTGGGAAGAGCTTTTCAGCCTTTTTAGAAGACAATGAGGCAATATCATCTGTATCTTCGGGTATCCGGGTAGCGTCGGTCGAAGCACATGGTTGTTCGCTCACCACACTCTCAGTTGTCTTTGTGCTCGATTTTGAGAACTGATTGCCCGAAAATCTTCGTTTTGGACGTCTTGCAGTACGTTGCTTTGGCACTACGCGAAATAAAAATGATTTTGACCGAAGCAATTCCTAAAAAGAGCAAATTTCTGATCGTCTGCGAGAGATATAAACGGCTAATAACAATAATGGAGGACTCGACACAAAACTTTCCGTTCCAGGCTCTCGCAGAAAAGCTTCCCCGTTCATGTATGCTACCACAGAATGTCCCAATCCAAATCAGTGAGAAAAAGCGCGTTGTTTCTTTTATTTTCGGCCGTTATCGTCAATAAACAAGCTGTAAACAAAATGGTTGCCCATAGCAACCAAGCACTGTACCTTAGAAACATATCAAAAAAGTAGTGAAGGTTTATTCTTTGTGCAAAAAAATATCTTTCATAGTGAACAGCAATGATTCAAGATATGAAAACTCGCTAAAAACTTTTTTCCACAATTTCACCAAATTTGACGAAAATAAGGGTACCATTCCACCTTAAGGTAATAACGAAAAGCTTTTTTATTTCAAAATATTTCAACATAACGCGAAAGCCGACCTTTGCCCTGCCTTTGCCCACTTTGATGAAGACGAAAAAAAGCCATTTTACTAGTCTATTATCTATACAAAATGAATCAATTTCATTGGTTACTGTGCGTAGCAAAGAATTGTGATTGGTCGAAGAAAATCACGCCACTGTCAAACCTGACTCAAGCATCGCTCCTCGTGGAATGAAAACTTAGAGCGAAAGCAGAATTGAAGCTGCGAAATTTAAGAATCTTGAAGAAAATGCTGGAAAAATCAAATCAGTTTTTGTTATCGGAGCAGCCCTGCGAGCCGAAAAGCTTGGACGTTGCCTTGAAAAATACGCTTGGAAAACTTGTGGTTGCGGTCAACCTAGAGGCCATTTGATTCGAGTTTTGAATGAAAGCAGCGTAAATGACGGAAACATACTTGTAGTAAATTTACGCCAACAAAACACGAATTAGACTAAAACAACATCTATGAAAAACGATAGTTTTTCTGCACCCTCAAGTATTTTTTCAGATACACCGACAAGAAATTAACACATTCTATCAAGTCATTACGTTTCTCAAGCCGTGTCTCAACTAGATTTCTCTCCAGAAAGGAAACTTATAGCTTTGGCGCTATTTAAAAGTTTTATACTGCACTTTCTGTACTGTAACCATTTTCCGGGACGCTTAAAAATTTCGGACGGTTATCTTTTGGACACTTTTTTGTCCGAAATCAATATCGTCCGTCACTGTTAGAAACAATAGACACGATGGGCCGCTAACCATTCACACGATCCATCGAGGTGAAAATTTTAGGTGTAAATAGTCAGTGTTGCAGCTTGTCCAAATGCAAATTGGAAAATAAAAAAAATGTACTAGTATCGATTGGAAAGCTCAAAAAGAAAGGAGGAAAGCGCATTGATTAAGCGGACAGCCTATAATTTGTAAAACGTTCCAAATGGTATGGTATGTACCATTTCATTTCCAACCAGAATTTCCGTGTTTTCAATTCCGTGTAAATGGTAACTGCCCATGATAAAGGTGCTCATTGAAATAAGGCATTCAATGAGTCGGGTATCGTTAGCTTTCGTGCCAAAAGTTTTGTTTTTATTTCACAGGGAATACCAAGTACTTATAACAAAGATTTACAGGTTAGTTGATTGTTAGCGTGTTGAAAAGCTGATTTAATGGCAGGAATATTTGTGACAAAATAAATAAACATAACTTGCGACGTCAGTAACTTTCAAACAGCAACAACTTGGTCCTGGGGCTCGTTTCTCGAAACTCGCGGTAACTTAACGGCCCGAAAACATATTTTGAAATCACAGTCTCAAGAAAAGTAGGGTGTGTTCCTACCTCTAATGAAGTCCATTTTGTTTCTTTAGCTGATAACTTGTCTTTACTGTATAATTTTCAAAACTTTTAAAACTCCCAACAAAATAGCTTAATGGGCCCGGTAATTACCGGGAGCTTAGAGAAGCAGGCCCCAGAGCAGGGTTTTCTCCAGAGGTGTTTGCTAAGCAACACTACATAATACTTATGACGTCATGTTCGGGCGATCACTCCTGTGAAGCAACCTCGTTCCCAGGCTCTCTTTTGTCTGCCTCCGTTAGTCGTTGGAATCTCTTCGTCCGCTGCTTTGTTCTTCAATGTGTTTTCAGCGCTCCTCTCCTTCGGGTCAGCGCACGAAATTCTGACTGCATTTAAGCTTATTTAGAACATTTGTTGAGTCTCCCTTTGCTTTTGTAGGAAGATAAGGAGCCTCTGTTTGATGTATGCGACACATTGCGGGGTTTGCTTCAAGTGGCGACAGGAACTTTAATCACTCTTCAGGTGAGAGCAATCTGGACAATCCTCATACTAATCACTGTCTTAAAACCAAACTGCCGAAATGATAGAACAAAACGCCTTGCACTGTTTTGCTATTTACAAGCCTTGGAAAGTGCAAACGCAAGCAATCCCATTCTACTTTTTAAAGAACCTAGCTAATTATCAAATTGCAGTTGTAAAAGGTATCTTAACCGCTGTGGAAAATGGTGCATGGTTAACTATTCGCACGCTGGCGTGCGTTAGTGTCTCAACAACGGGCTATTTCTGGAAGCGTTGGCTTTATAAATTCGCTACAGTTTTACTTTTTAGTAATTTACATCTGTATGTTTGAAGTTTCGCTCCCTGTCGATGCAGAACAACAGTTATTTTAGAAACTCATCTCTTTGTGGTTTTGAAAACAGGTTTGATAGTAAAAATAATCCTTGTAATTTCTATGAAAACAATGATCCTAAACTTGCCATCTTCACAGTCTTGTAGATTGTCTTGACTCCTCAGGAAAAGGTGCTAGCAAATCTCTTTTTAACCGTGGGAAAGGTCACGCGAGATGGAAGACCAATGCTTTTTTTTGTTTGTTTATAATTGGCTGAGAAGATGCGGCAAACATACGAATTTAACCGCTCAAAATCCTTTTTCCACGTCGCTTTTTTACTCCTTACGCAAAACTTACCCTTGTCGCTGAAACTTGCCATCTTGTTATTTATTTTCTTGATTAGGTTCACAAAGACAACATGTTAGCTGCATTGAGCCTGACATGCTGGCTACAGATCTGGCTTATTATCTTGCACGTAAAGGGGTATGTACACCTATTTTTGAATGAGTTACGCCCCGTCCAGACTGCGCCGGAAAAAATTGAAAACGGAGCTTACGCCTCCGAAAACGCATCAAACGTTTTCCGTTCACACGATGCCGGAGAAATTTTAAGAAACGCAACAATCGCCGATTATTTTGGATTTGTGTTTGAGGAGGCCTCGGCCGGGGAAATCACGTGATTATCGTGACGTCATTGTTTTCGAAAATCTCCGTTTTCAAAATATTTTCCGTCCGCACTGAAATGTAAAACTGGCGTTTTCACGTTCCTCCGGTTTGAAGAGCTCCCTGTTCGGTCCGTAGAAATAACGCCGAGTTTCAAATTATTCGGCTTTGTGTGGTACGGGTCTTAGATCTCTCAGTACTCGAGACATGACCAATCAGTCGGCGAATTTCACCGATGACAAGAACGTGTCAAGATCGCCGAGAACCTGCATGATGTACTTGTGAAAGACATAATTTTAGAGTACGCTGATTTGTACTCGATTGAACGATGCGTAACATTACAAACCATATTTTCAGGTTCCATTCCGTGAAGCTCATGGTCTGTCCGGTGCTGCAGTTCATGTTGCGGAAACCAAAGGCTGTCCATTGAACGAACTCACTCTGGAGGACTTGAAGCAAGTCAGGTGAGCTGCACGGTCTCAAGCTGAAAGTTTAAGTTCTCCTTACCGGCATGCCATACATTTACTGTAATTAAGTCATGAGAATCTCGGCGTTTGCCGTCATGTGATATTTTGACGGAACGGTTTCGAGCAATTCAGGTGAGCTGCAAGGTCTCTTGTGAAAGTTAAAATTCTGCTTACTGCGCGTCACGGCAGGGTAATTTGCCGAACGCCGAACGCCGAACGCCGAACGCCGGACGCCGGACGCCAGACGCCAGACGCCGGACGCCGGACGCACGGCAGGGGTAATTTGCCGGACGCCGGACGCCGGACGCCGGACGCCGGACGCCGGACGCCGGACGCCGGACGCCGGACGCCGGACGCCGGACGCCGGACGCCGGGACGCCGGACGCCGGACGCCGGACGCCGGACGCCGGACGCCGGACGCCGGACGCCGGGACACCGCACGCACGGCAGGGGTAATTTGCCGAACGCCGGACCGCCGGACGCCGGACGCCGGACGCCGGACGCAGAACGCAGAACGCAGAACGCAGAACGCCGAACGCCGAATTTTGGTCAGCGGAATATCATGTGAAACATGTGCTGTCACACTCGTTCACAGAATGTCACAGGATTACAGATCCCGTTCACAGGATTACAGACAAGAAACTGGCAATGAAGGAAACGATTGTAACAAACAACAATATGAGTAAAAATAACAAACAAACTGCGGTAATAAACGTAACGAGACAACGCATGGTGTAAAAACTTTCATTTATGAACTTGGACGTTTCGTATGCTCCAACATACATCTTCAGAAGTAACGGTTTCCAAAACTACAATTAAATTTAAACACGAAGACTTATACCAAATAAGGAAAGTAATGACATTGAAAAAGTAAATGAAAATAAACAGACCTAGTTAAATCTGCTGGAAAAAAAAAATATCAATGGCTAGTAGAGGAGAAGTTTCCTACTGCCCACATTTTCATTAAGATCTAGAGCTGGTTTTAAATCGCGGATCAACTGGGTTTCCTTAATTTTACAGTGTATATCAGACTGTCGATTGCCTAAAATGTCAAACTGAGTAATCCCATTTAATCCTGTGATCACATGACCCAAACAGGCCACTTTGACATTTTAGCCACTGGACAGTCTGATATACGCTGTAAAATTAAGGAAACCCAGTTGATCCGCGATCTAAAACCAGCTCTAGATCTTAATGAAAATGTGGGCAGTGAGAAACTTCTCCTCTACTAGCCATTGATTTCTTTTTTTTCCAGCAGATTTAACTAGGTCTGTTTATTTTCATTTACTTTTCATTGTCATTACTTTCCTTATTTGGTATAAGTCTTCGTGTTTAAATTTAATTGTAGTTTTGGAAACCGTTACTTCTGAAGATGTATTTTGGAGCATACGAAACGTCAAGTTCATAAATGACAGTTTTTACAACATGCGTTGTCTCGTTACGTTTATTACCGCAGTTTGTTTGTTATTTTTACTCATATTGTTGTTTGTTGCAATCGTTTCCTTCAGTGGCCAGTTTCTTGTCTGTAATCCTGTGAACGGGATCTGTAATCCTGTGACATTCTGTGAACGAGTGTGACAGCACATGTTTCACATGATATTCCGCTGACCAAAATTCGGCGTTCTGCGTTTGGCATTCTGCGTTCGGCGTTCGGCGTTCTGCATTCGGCGTTCGGCAAATTACCCCTACCGTGCGCGTCATACATTTACTGTAATATCCCTTGTGCGTGATGACTTCCGACTTGAACAAGTCACCACCAAGGCCTCGGTTTAATAATCCAAATTCTAAATCAGTTTTATCATAAACTAATTCCCAAAGCAGCAAAGATGAAAAAGAAAAAACCCACGTTGAAACAATGCGAAAGCAATGAACGTTTGAGAAAATGTCGCCATAACGAGGCTTGTTGTTGAATTTTTGAGCATGTGACGTAATCGCGCATAAGTCCTATAAAGTTCTGAAATTTTTAATGTTTGGGTAGAGCGGTTCCGAGCATGGTTGGTTAAGAGATTTATGGTGCTATTTCAATTATGATTGAAAAACACTGCAGAATCTATGTCCGGTCAAATTTTTGGAAATTACTGAACTGGTAGTGAGGTATTCTGGCTGACGGATTTCAGTTCTCTTCTTAGTCGTGTAAAAAAGATTAGATACATGAAGTGTTTTGTTCAAGAATGGGCAGGGGTCAGTGCCTTAGCATCAGACTGCTGGAGTCCCAGTTTTATTAGTTTGTTGGCATGTTTTTGTTCCTTCCTTGTACATAGCCCGCTCTTTGATGAAGATGTGAGTAAAGTGTGGGATTATGAACACAGTGTGGAACAATATTCAGCTGAAGGAGGGACAGCTAAAAGCTCTGTGGAGAAACAAATCAATAAACTACAGGAGTGGTTGGATTATTACGGAGATAGCCAACTTACAGCTTAATCATATTCAAATCATTGCTCTTTGAGATAGTCAACGTCTTATTTCTCCTTATAATTTTAATATATTGTCACGTACAGAGGTGAGGAGAATATGGAAGATAATCACATTTTCCAGATTTGCTCTTAATTAATGAAGTTTTAGCAGTCTATAAACGTTGCGCATAGGTCATTTTTGAAGTTAAGATTTTTATCCGGCTTATATATATTTACCTTATTATAGGAAATTAACAATACACTTTATAACGGGATTCGCGTTTATTTAGTGCATCCTAATTAATGTCGTTGTAAATTTAATGCACGCTATTTTACAACATTCTTATTTTATAGCACCTTTATTTCATTACAAACCTTATTAGTTCATGACTCCTCTATTGGCTCTTCAGAGTCACTATCTGACAGGACTTCTTCGTTTAAAATCGAGTTTAAATGTCTTTTGATTGATCTTGATACTCCTCTGTCTCCCGAAACATCCATGGACTTTCCATGGAAGGTTTTTATTGACAGAAGCAAAACACAGTTTGGCGTTCAGAAATGTTAAGTGCGAGAATTATGAAAATCGCATGAAATAAGCAAGATGCTTATCGAAAAATTCGCGTTAATTTAGTGTAACGTAATTTTTTCAGTTTTGGCGTTGTCATCGTGCATTGTTAATATATAATAAGGTATATTTTAATGAAATAATAACATAATGACAGATTTTAGAACGAAAGTAGTTTTAAATAGAAATAAAATATACAGTACCTGTAAGTTATAATTCCATGTACGTAGCCTAACGTTTTAATATCATTCTTGTTGTTGTTACAAGTGAAGTCTTAGCCAAGCTACACACACTGTAATTTGTTATTTTATTTTAACCGAAGAGTAATAAGACGTATTTAACGAGTTGTTCAAGGCATCTTGAAGAGATAATAAAAAAAGAAAACTCAATAAAGTGACAAATTGTAAAAGCAAACTGAGGTGATCTGACAATGTTTTAACATTGTCAGAATAGAATCTTAAATTTCCTTTTGAAAGAAGAAGGTGCTTTTCTTTAGGGGAGGTCTGGATCAGGATCAAATCAAACCGATGAATCTCCGGCTACTCTGGTCACGGCTCCTTTCTTGTTGATCTCGGGTTCTGATGCATCATAGCCAATTGCAGAAACGTGAGAGGACTGGGAAGAGTTTCTTATATTGATTAGATTCAAGATTCAAGATTCTTTATTTTTGCACTATTTATATCATTAACTACAGCTAAAATAAAAATAGAAAGGAGAAAATAAAGAGAACATAGTTTTATATATTGGAGAAAAAAAGGAGAGGTGCGTAGTGACCATAGTAGCAAATGCTTTCGAGATGGTCACTACCACATGATGTCACGAGAAAGAAAAATATTTGTAATAAGCTGGCATGCTAGTTTTATGTTTACAAGAATTAGATTGAAAATCTAAGAAAATCTAAACATTTCAACTGTAATATTACTGAATGAAAAGCTACCCAGCCAAATTTGAGAGTCAAGTGGAAAATTGTCCAAATGGCAGCCTTGCAAAAGTTGCAAAATTCAATACAAACCCTTATAATTTTAATTTGTGGCCTGTCTACCCAATCCATACAAACTCTCTATTTTGGGTGATATTTGAAGAGCTATCATTTTGCCATTTTCCTCCTCAAAATACTTCTATTTGTGGTAAAGACTCTCAAATTTAGTTGATCTTTCATTTGAATATCTTAGCTTTTCAAACAAACGGAAAACATCCATACTCTTTCCAAGTCCTCTCTGGTTTCTGCAATTGCCTATGATCCAAATGATCTTGGATCACTGATGCTGATCCAGATCACCCCAAAGAAACTCATCCTAACATCGTTGCTCAATGTAGCCTGCGTAGCTGGCGGGATTTTGCGCGCGAGTGCTTTTGTTTTGGTAGCGAAAGCCGTGAACGCGAGTGGCGAAGCCGTGAGAGGATTGGTGAAGAGTCGAGAAATTCACTCGCGGCTTCGCCGCCAGTAGTGTAGCAGCTGTTCAAAGCTGCTTTTGTTTTATCATTGTAGCAGCTGTTATTGTTTTAGGGATAGGGGCATTGTTTCTGTTGTTTGTTCTATTGTACTCTCAAAGGGTATCAAGCCAATCATGTGAGACCTTAGGAGAGCTGCTACATCACCCCTTCGCCGCTCGCGAATTCAGCCGCCGCTCCGCTCGCCCGCTCACGCATCCCACCAGCTACGCAGGCTATGCTCAATGAAATGCACTAAACTCACCCTCTGCAGGCCTTCTTCGATCTCCTGCTCCGCCTGGATCGCGTTACAATCACGCAATGTCAAGGCCACGGTCCAGTCCGCCGCGGCTGGTAAACCTAATCGACATGGCGGACGATC
>JAHPZR010041403.1:0-5000 GCA_019787425.1 Platygyra sinensis | reverse complement strand
CCTCAGATATAACCAAACCACCATGAGATTAATAATGCCCATTGACACAAAGTTTATCACCATTCTTCGCCATCCTGTTTCAAGGTTTGAATCAGCCTTTCTCTTTGAAGATTTCCCTTCATTTCTTGGAATTTCAAGCTCGTCAAATCCTTTTTATCAATTCCTGCAGCACATTGATAAATTCAAGCCAGAAATAAACACAATGTACACGCTAAGAAATGGAATGAGTTTTGATCTTGGTTTGGAGCCTGAGGAGTTTGACAAAACTGAAGTAATCACAAACTTTATTACCTCGGTTGAGAAAGATTTTCAGCTGGTGTTAATAATAGAATATTTTGATGAATCTCTGATATTACTGAAGCGGCTGTTTTGCTGGAGTTTGGATGACATATTCTACCTAAAACACAATTCCCGGCTGCATACTTTGAAGAAACATCACATCCCTAGACAATTTAGGAATACATTTTTGGAATGGAATAAAGCTGATGTATTGCTCTATCAACATTTTAATCAAACGTTTTGGAAGAAAGTGAATTCCCAAGACGAGAACTTCTGGTCTGAAGTAAAGTTGCTGAAGCAAAAGTCGCTGGAATTAGAAAAGGAGTGTCTGAGTCCAGGAGAGCACAGAGACCACCATAAAAAAACTGTTTCAAAATTACGTCTCAATTCAAATGTCGAGCGGAATAAAAAACAGTTGTGTCGAGATCTTGTGCAAGATGAAGATACTTATTTCGAATATTTTAGAGATAAACAAACGAATGAACAATAAAAATTTATATTTTAAGCATTGAAAATTAATATATGGACTTTCTTGTAATTTGAAATAAATACAGGAATAATATGTGTCACTGAATTTCATTTGAAGAAAAAACAGCTGCTCGTTCATCAATCAACTCAACCGAGCATAATTTACTAACCACAAGTCAGATCAAGACCATTTAAGACATGGGGCGCTTTCTGTTCGATGTAAAATTCCAATTTGAGCTTCCGGAAAATTCTATGAACGTAAGGAAGGGACAGCTCTTTCCAGAATTTCCGGAAAAGATGACCTTGCGAAGTATACCGAAATTTTTGGGAAAATTCTCACCGGGAATTTCAGTTCCATTTGATTTTCCCTCGCAGAATTTTCCGATTTTCCGTCGAATGGTTGGTTTTCAACAATTTACGGATTTTCTGGAAACTTTTCCGGGAAAGTTCCGCGACATTTATCGCTGTTGATTGGTTAGCGCCGTTGGACACACGCGTCAGTTTCTTGCGCTTGGTGTCCGAGACGTGTACTTGTTCCAAGTTGTGATTGGCTGGTTGTTTGGTTTATTAAAGCGGCTTTCAATCGAGGGCGCTTACCATTCGACCAAAAATTCCGGGACGAATTTTCGGAAATTTCCATGGGCAAATGGTACAGTCTTTTTCCACTGTGGAAGACGATAACTGTTCGCTTGGAATTTTTCAATGACTTCTAGGTTTAAATGACAAATATGAATGTATGATTTATTTCATATAACCTTCAAATCACAAATATAGAAGCAAACAGAACACTGATAAGTCGACATCGTGACCTTTTATAGACCACAACAGCAGAGATCTTGCACAAACCACAACGGCAGCGAAAACGTCGCAAAACAAGGGGTTTAATTAGTCGTACAATGGTACTGCACGCGTTATAAATACGCGTTTATGTTCTATTTGAAATATTCTGTTTCTTATTTACAGTGTCCCCAATTAGCAGTACAGTGCTAAATACATACGACACTTAAATAAAGTTATTATTATTATTATTATTATTATTATTATTATTATTGTTACTATTATTACTAGGTGTAAATAAGGTGTAAATAAAGTTGAATTAAAAACAAAAATTAAAAAAAAATTATTATTATTATTATCATCATTATTATTATTATAAGTACACAACGGGGACATTATTTTTATAAAACGCTTTCTTCACGAATTTAGCTGTAGCTAGTATTTATCGACATATAAGTAGAAAGGTTCTAAAATGTTTCTTTTATCGAATGCGCGTCGCTGTCATCCTTGCGTGAGATGTCCAACTCGCTATGATCGCGGCCAAAAGAACTAGCTAGCGCTGAGTAGAAAATTGGGAATTGGCAAATATTCCGAAAAAGAGGACAACCTCGTGAAGTATACCCAAATTTTCGAAAATTTTTTCCTTGGAAATTGCCGTTCTATTTTATTTTCATCCCGGAATTTCCCGAATTTTCGGTTATATGGTTCGCTTTTCGGAAATTCAACAGTTTCCTTATTTTCTGAAACTTTTTCCAGGAAATTTCCGTACCATTTGTCCCCGATTCGAAAATTTCGAAATTTTTGGTCGAATTGTAAGCGCCCCAAGTGTCAAAGTAATCACCACTGTCCAATCACAAAGGACCCAGACAATCAAGAGAACCAATCAAAACCCGAAGCACATACATGAAGCTGACACGGAGCGCGGGAAAACTGCGAGTGAGTCGCGATTGCATTTAAGGCTGCCGCACACTAGCCGACTTTTTGTCGTAGAACTGCAGATTTTTTGTCGGGGTCAAATCGGGTTTAAATTTGTCGGGACATCAGCTTGCCACGCACTAGCCGATTTTTTGTCGCGGCTAACCGCGTTTAGACTTGGAGCTGAGTCGATCTCCGCCATGTTGTGACTCTCATGAACAATTCGTCATTGGTTGAGGTACGCGCGAGCCCCGACAAATTGTCTTGGTCCACCGCACACTAGCCGACAAGGCCTGACGTTTTGAGATCTACCACTGTCAGATATCGCCCGACATGCCGCGATCTGGTCGCAGACTTGTCTGAATTCACCGCACACTAGCCGAAAAGTGCAGATTTTTTATCGGCCGACAAAAAAATCGGCTAGTGTGCGGGCAGCCTTTAGGGTTATCTTCTGATTGACCATTGAATAAATAACTGGCGCGAGTAGTGTAGCACGGAAAACAAAAGCAAATGTGAATTATTTCTTTAAGGCCCCCTCACTTTAAAATCCATAATACATAATACGTGGATAGGAATGACATTTACAAGGCTCAAGTCTCTACTATTTAATAGCTACTACAATGGCTCTGATAAAAATGTTTTAGCCCTCAAAGTAATTGAATCTTTGTTTTCGTTAAAATATGAGACATCCCACTTCCTACTGCCATCAATCCCTTCTCACGCTTCCGAAGTTTTTTCTTCCAAATCTTTAGTAAGATCAATGATTGTTCAACCTTGTCAGTTATCTTAAGCTCGGTTATCTCTCCTGTAGATAAGTTTTGTCAGACCGATTTACAATCGTGCATGTCGAATCACCACTATCTAAAAAATATTTTTCATTTCGTGCCCTCGAGAGTTCGAGATGGCGGACTAGTTCAACGGTATTTACAAGCTTGACATAATAATATGAAGTAAAAGCTCTACAAATTGAAAACATGCCGGTTAATCCTGTATCTTTCTTCATAGCAAGGATTTTTTTGGCAGCCTGAACAAGACAGCCGTCTGACTTGACGTGCTCACGTGTTTCCTCGCAAGAGACACGTCTGGATCTAAACTCGAGGTTATTGACGTTCGACCACAATGATCTTCGATTAGTTGCCATTTTCGCGAAAGAAAACAAACCTCTTTACCTGAGAGTTACTGTAGAATAAAAGCTAGCGAATTCAAGAGTTTAAATTATCATTTTGGCCAGATAAGGCTACCACCATCCACTTTACCTCTAGCAGTCTTGATTGTTATATATCGGCCTAAGACAGAAGTGTAACGTTTCAGCGCCGCAAATTTTGTCAGTAAGTTTGTGCAATCTTTTTAAACAAGTTGTATTTACTTCATGTGAAATTCGTCGTAGTGTTGAACACCTTCATGAGCAGAATCAAAAACGAATTTACATATTTTACAAACGCGATTTGCGTCAACCCAATCCAGGAGTGTTGTTCGTCTTCCGTCGATTACCCACGCGGAAACTCTCTTGTCTTTTCGTAAAATCTTCGCCAACTCTTCGTAGCGCCGACCTTCTCCCGAAACCAAGTAAACATCGGGCTTCTTGTATCGAGAAAAGTCGAAAGAACTTGCATAGTATACGAGTAAATCTTCGACAGCGTTCGGAAATGAGGTGATCGACGAGTGCTTGGCGACGATTGGACGACCGTCGTAATGCTTCTTATCGGGAATCGTGGTACGTAGTTGGCTTTGGTCGGCGTCCTTTCGGTGAAACACGTGAACTTCGATTTGACTTCGAGAAGGGAATCTTATGTCTCTTAAAAAGTCTTTACATGCTTCCCACTCGACGAAAAACACAGTGTACACAAACGTCATCTTTTGTAGAGAAGCAGATTCTCTGCTCAAATCCGTCCTTCTGGAGGAGAGAAAACAGAACAGTGTTTTGTCAACAATTAATCTGAGTTGTCCCCACTCACCTCCTGCTACACTCGTGTTTTGTGCCTAGTTTACCTATTTGGTCTTTTAGTGTTGTCACTCTGCGCTTATGTCTTTTTTCGTTGGCGTCTAAATATTCATTTCATGCAGCTCTAAGAGGCTCAAATTTACATTACGAGCGTGAAAAGGATCATTAAACAAGCACGCACATTTAACAAAATTCTGGATTATGAATTTTGCCTCAACGAAAGGAGAACGAAAGGAGAACTGAACAGTCAAACTAAACTGAACAGTAATGGCCAAACAGTAAGAAAGGAAACGTTGCAAAAAAAAAAACCTATTTCCTCTGATATTTTTAATTGCACGAGCACCATTCATTCATTTAGCACCGAAAAATGTTTTGTTTTCAAGAAGCAAAATTGAAATTTGAAAAACTGCTTCCCCGCGGTAGACGCAGGGAACTTCACAGCAAGTTATTTCCGCAACAACATTTCTTGTTTAAGCACGGCTCTTGCGAACAAAATTGTCGGTAAAGAATCAATTGTTAAATGATTTGTTATAGGGAACAAAATATCTAAACATTTGACCTATATGATTGAGCTCTCAAAGGAGTATTTTGCCGAGTTATTTGGGCGAATTGAACTTCC
>JAHPZR010041401.1:0-21884 GCA_019787425.1 Platygyra sinensis | reverse complement strand
ATGACTAAACTCGAGCAGTCTCAGTCGAGCGCCACTAAACGAAACACAAAATGTTTATTTGTTCTATAAAACAAATAGATTCCATGTTGCTGTGTGTATGCTCAGTAATAGATTACAGAAGACCTCAAAATGTGGTAACAACAACTGTGACACACTCGGCTGTCGCCTCGTGTGCCACTTTTTGTGTTCTTACCACATTTTAATGTCATCTGTGATCTATTCAGTACAGAACAGACGCACGGCAACAAGGATCTATTTGTTAAATAGACAGCCAATGAGGCCCGAAGGGGCGAGTTAGCTAGAATCCCATATTTGAATAAGGGAGAGTGGAATAAATGTATTGTCAAAGACTTTGTTTACTTCATTTTGCTGAGCTAATGGTTTGATGGTCGTTGTCTCTTGGGTATGGTATAACAGCTGATATCACACGGCCTTTAAAGTGCATAACAAGTAAATAATTATGTTTGCTTACTTGAAAGGCCTTCCATTTAGGCGAGTAAGGCTGGCTTTTTCTTTTTTGAAAGATCATCTTTCATTTCGTTTTCCTTAAAAAATGACGACGTCACAAATGATTTAAGTAAAAATGTTAATAAAAAATCAAGAAAATCTCTATAAATATTGGAGTGATGCCACTCAAGCTTGCCACCATTCTTACTCACTTTTAGTGGCCTTTTAAATAAGCAAAGTTTTTAGCATGCACTTAAAGCCAATAAAATCTCTTGGACAACATTATCTTATATCCAGTCTTATATTATTTTTCGCTCGAAAGAATAGCTTCGGGTATCAGATGTTGAAAACAAAAGCCAATTGTGCTTTTGCTTAAGCTTTATAATAATTTTCTTTGATTACAGGGTGCAAGTCTTCGGAAAGCCCCAAAATAGGTGAAGGTTGCAATGCTTGTAGGGTCGCACTTGACGTGGAGAATAACAAGTGCATCCCCGAATGTCCAGGAAACAAAACACTTAGGGCGGACAAGAAGTGCGTGCGTAAGTAGAAATGTTCTGGATGTATCAGAAATAACTGAGTGTTCAGTATCCTCCGACTCTGCAAATGTCCACTTTCTAAACTTAAGACGAGAGAAATTTTGCCTTTCGCACATGTTCGAACTTCGAAAGCGGCAATGTGACCAGGCGCGGATCCACACCAGCTTCCATCGTTTTACGGAAAACGGTCAGATTTTTGAAAAATACGTAGAATTTTTTGTTAAATAACAGTAAGTTGTAAGTTGTGACCAGTATTTTGGATTGAATAGATGAACATAGAATTATAAATGTCCAGCATTTGGAGTGGATTCAGGCCCTGTAGAGAGGGGGTTGCGACGAGTGCGTACGCACCCTCTCCCCCACGGACTGCGGGATGTCAGGCTTCTCAGGTGGTACAGCACTATTATGGAACGACTAGCTCAAAACGAGAATTTAAATCAGTCAATCAGCTGCGTCGTAGATTGAAAACGAAGTTTTAATCAAGTGGTCCATCCGATGAACAGTCAATTTGAACTTAAACACTGCGTAACATTCTGTCACTTTGTGTGGCTCTGAAGAGAGACACTTCTACCAACTCGCTCCGGGGCGGTCCGACGCGCCTCCCCATTCAAAATCCTGGCTTACGGCCTGGGATTCTTGAAGATTCTTTCCAAAAGATGGTGGTGTGTGACGGGGATTGACCGGACTGGATGAAATTATCAGGTGATTTGCAAGCTTCACTTGAGGAAAATTGACATGTCCAATTCCAGTCCGAGTGACTGGCACTTTTGGGATTAAAATCCGATTTATTCCGGGGAAACATGGCGCTGGACCGAGCCTTTCGGAGCTTCTGTTACCTAAAAACGGTCATCATTATCCCTGGATCCGAGCCTGGTGACTACAGAAACAAAAGCCTGGCTCATGCTGGACTTGTAAACCACGTTTTGGACAAAGTGGCTTCTTTGTGGCTAGGCAGTGACCAGAGAATGGCTCGACATAGCTATAAACGGTGTTTATAAATGCCTAGGTGTTTCAAAGGGTTAAATGTTCCTAACTGTTTGAGATTATGTTTTTTTTTTCTGCATTCTTTATTTAGCAACGTTCGATGCAAAGCCCAGATTTACTTTGGACACACGCCAAGCTTACCAATGTTTACAATGTGCCATTGTCTAAAACTGAGCTTTGTGGGTGCTATGGAACAACTGGAGGACCCGACGTTTTCAGGTTCTCGTTGGAAAATTGGGTAAACCACGTGTGGTCTTTCCTTGAAGTTCATGATAACCCAATTAATGTTTTACAGTCTCGTTCGACCTTTACAATGGAGCAAACAAGTGCCGATAACCGGTAAGCATAAACAGATATAATATATATATATTATATATAGATTATATATATAATATATATATATGTATATATATATATGAATATTATCGAAAAGAAAAAGACATACACTTTTATCCATACAAGCCTGTTCGTGATCGCTCACTCTTCAGCGATCACGAAACAGGCTTGTAGGAGATAAAAGTGTAGTCTTTTTCTTTTTTCGATATATATCACGCTCTAACTATGAACGTATTGAGCACTGTACTAAACTGAAAAATCAAAAGACAGATTTCCTATATATTATATATAATATATTATATATAGTATTATATTATATATATATATATATATATATAGATTATATATATATATATATATATATATATAGTAGTTTCAATAAATGGGACTAGTCGTTTGACATTTGCCGCGGATGTTTTTTTGTAGAGTAGTCGAACGAATATCTGTCCATATACGGAGATGCGTTGTGGAGGTGCTCTACAGCCGACGAACGGCGGCAGCTAAGTATACCTTATGATGTCCAAGTTTCATCCTACGAAGAGTGCTCTACACCACAAGTGGTGGGAGCGTTTATAAATAGTTCAATAATGGACTAGTCGTTTGACATTTGCCGGGATGTTTTTGTAGAGTAGTCGAACGAAAATCTTGTCCATTACGAGGATGCGTTGGGAGAGTGCTCTACAGCCGACGAACGGCGGAGCTAAGTATTATAACGCTCCCCCCACTTGTGGTGTAGAGCACTCTCGTAGGAATAAACTTGGACATCATAAGGTATAATTAGCTCCGCCGTTCGTCGGCTGTAGAGCACTCTCCCAATCGCATCCTCGTAATGGACAAGATTTCGTTCGACTACTCTACCAAAAAACATCCCGGCAAATGTCAAACGACTAGTCCCATTTATTGAACTATTATAACGCTCCCCCACTTGTGGGTTAGAGCACTCTTTGTAGGATAACTTGGACATCATAAGGTATACTTAGCTCCGCCGTTCGTCGGCTGTAGAGCACTCTCCCAACGCATCCTCGTAATGGACAAGATTTCGTTCGACTACTCTACAAAAAAGATCCCGGCAAATGTCAAACGACTAGTCCCATTTATTGAACTATTATAAACGCTCCCCCACTTGTGGGTGTAGAGCACTCTTCGTAGAATAACTTGGACATCATAAGGTATACTTAGCTCGCCGTTCGTCGGCTGTAGAGCACTCTCCCAACGCATCCTCGTAATGGACAAGATTTCGTTCGACTACGTCTACAAAAACATCCCGGCAAATGTCAAACGACTAGTCCCATTTATTGAACTATTATAACGCTCCCCCACTTGTGGGTGGTAAGAGCACTCTTCGTAGGATAAACCTTGGACATCATAAGGTATATATATATCATATATTATATATATTATATATATATACTATATATATATAATATATATATTATATATATATATAATATATATATATATATTATATATAAAACTGTTCAAGAAAGACGAGACGGACAACTTCGAGGGAAAGAAGATATATACAAACATTAAAAATTTCAAAAGATAAAAAATTTAATAAAAAGACGTTTCGGTCAGTAACCTTCATCAGTTGCAGTACAGGTGAACAACAAATTACAATTTCCTTAAATAAATTTACAGTATAAAATATGACATAACATTGTAAAGATGATTACATAACAGGGCCTGATAACACATATTAGCAATAAATTAACAATTGATGAACAATATGTAATTACTATACGGGAAACTATAACAATGCAATACGAATCTACGAGAAAAATTAAACGAAAAATAAAATGAACGAATACAAGCATACAAATAGAATGAACAAAACAAAAAATGTTGTCGAGTCCGCTGAAAGTGTGAAGGAAGCAGCATTAAAAATAAAGGTGAGAGTTAAAACAAAATTCCCAATCAAAGCCCCTGAAACCCTGCCGCGACAAGGCACAAAAGGCGCCCCGAACTGGGCCCTTAAGGACGTTCGCGCCAATTGTTTCTGCGCATCCTTACTGCGCACGCAAATTCACATGCCACGTCATGCATGAGCGCGCGCGTCAAGTCATAAAACAAACAAATGATAGGGCAGATGGCCATTGCTAGAGCTTTGCCTGGATTTAACGATCTTGGACGAACGGTGACCCCTTTTTTTTTTTCGATAGATCATTTCTCTGCTGATTTTCTACGTTTAGGGAAAAAATGAAAAAAATCTATCGACTAGAAGTTTGAATATTTGGCAAAATGCACCATCGAATTCCGTTCTTATTAGCTCTTCGTGCACCTTTGCGGCGGCTTCAAATCGCTCTTGAAGGGTTAAATTTTGTGAAAACGTTAGTAAAATTTCGAATTATTTACGCAACAGACCCACTTCTACAAAATATGACTAAGATCGTTTGCCTCTGTTGACTCACCTTCGATATTTTTAACTCTAAACCCCGGTGGACCGTGCTCAAATATATGGGGCAATTTTTCGAAAAAAGTATAGTTTACCACACGCTTTATCTCTGAAACGAAGACGGTGACCCCCAATTTTTTTTGCATTTCTGGCACAAGTAACTCATCATCTGCCAACAGTAAAAATTTAAAAAAATTCTATCGACCGGAAAGTTTTAATTTCGCGCGAACGTCCTTAAACAACAACATTGTAATAAATTCCCAGATGGGGGCCTACAGATTACCCAGCGCTAACAAAGCTAACAAGATCCGAGAAGGGGACCTTTGATTACCGCCAATATTACGAATTAACTCTTCGTTAATTGTAGTTTTCGTTATTTCGAGTCAAGAATTTCACTCGAAAAAAAGAACAAACTTCAATTAAACGTCAAGAATTTCACTCGAGAAACAGATTTAAAACATCTAGTTAAGAAGCATTGTACTGTACAGATGCCTGGATTTTCTGAACTGTAAACTGTCAGGCCATACGTTATTTTTGTGAAAACAAGTGAATATATAGAAAAGCCTATCAGTATCTGTGACACCCCTCCTGTAAGGACACTGCTAGATACGTCAATCAATCTAAAATGAGGTCCTGTAATAAAACGGCTTAGAGCGTAAGGTTAATTTTTGGATGATCGACAGAGTCCCTTTGGACCTGGAAAAATCACTTCGAACAGAGAAGAGCTCAAACGTCAACCCACACGTACCAACTCTGGTACCTGGTGTATGTAGCAATATTCATAAAGATTCAGTTGGCACCAGTTATTGTATAGCTCAACCCATATCATTTCAACCTCAGTTTTTATCACGATTTAGTACAATCACAGAGCTGAAAAAAGAGTTCAGTTCCGGCAGCAAGCTGATTGGTTAAGCGGTTGTGACGTTATATTCACCGAACTTAAGGCACATGTTACTTTTAGACTGGAAATAAAATGTGTTGATTACCGATTTCTCTGTTGTTCAGCTCTGAAATTTATAATTGCCAAATATGCCCACTCCAAAACTTTAAAATATTTTATTGGTTTTGACCATAAGTAAACTGAGAGGGCACTAAATATCCGGCTTGCAAAACGTTTTAAATAGAATCAGCTAGTTAACACCAGGGAACCAAATTTTAACTTTATAGTGTAGATCAATTTAAAACCAGATTAAAGAATTAATGTTTAGCATAAGTATGTGATTTTTCCATAGCATTACAGTGAATCAACTGAGGGACTTCAAGTGGCATCAGATCTGTGTGACTTGGTCTGGCTTTAGTGGTGTGTCACACATTTACTTTGATGGAAAGAATATGCTCTCAGCAGCAAACCAACCCAGAGGGGAAATGCCCGGAGGGTTAGACCTGAGAGTCGGTAATGATCTGCACTTGGTTTCTGAGTTCAATCTGTGGGATCGAGTCCTCAGTGAAAAAGAGATAGAACGAAATGCAAATAGCTGCGACGGAGGGAAAGGCAATGCGAAGCAGTGGCACCAGGGTTTTATAAACCTAAAGAGATCCAAGAGCAAGTATTTCTTTCCTTCTTCCTGTGAAGGTCGAAGCACAAATGATGAGAAGACATAAAGCACTTCACTCTCGGACTTGCCTTGTTAAAATGTAACAGTTAATGTTAAAAAGCATTCGGCTAAAGTAAAAATAAGAGATAATAATAAAAAGGTTACGAAACCAACGATTGCCGCCTACAGTGCATTGGATGTTCGGAAAAATGTTTTAAGTATTGCACTAATATTTTGTAACCGACTGAATACCCAGACAAGTTACTTGGGGAAAATCGACACCCCCGTCCCTTCCCTTCCCAGTTGAAATATGCTAGCAGAAGTGTAGTAGCTAAAATGAAAACATTTCGAACTAGAATGAGTCAAAGATGAGCCACGACCACATAGGCGCTTTTTAAGGTATCCGATGGTTTCCATGGTCATTTCGTTCCAAGAAGTTTTGTTTCAAGTCCAAAAAGGCGTTTCATCCAATTAAAAAGGTGTTTTCATTCCACAATAGAAATCCCCACGACTTACGATTGCCTCAAGAAGAGCAGCGCCAGCAGACCTCTCTACACAAACGTTTTTAAGATAAGGAACTTGACGGTCACAAAAATGTTTAATACACGATACGTATGACAGAGATACCAGTGATCTTCAGTTACTGGGGTCAGTACGAAACCGATGCAATGATCAGGACCCGTAGCGAGGCTAAAATAACTTGGTGAGCTCAGCAAATTGGCCAAGTGATGCCAACGGTAAAAGGAACATCAAAGCAATAAGTTTACCAAGTGAAAGACCGGAAATTTACGTCATGGTATCTTTTGGTAAAATTGCCTTTAAATTCCAAAAATTGCTGAGGGGGGAGGGGGGGGGGTCTCAAGCCTACGCTGCCCCTCCCCCTGCTACGGGCCTGTAATCGCAGTTAAGCGGTTTATAACTCGTTCGCGTTCTCGGCAAAATATAAAGAAATCGTTTCAGCAATCAAAACACACGAAGCTATGTTGTGGGATATTTTGTGAATTTTTTTTGGGATTTTTGGGTATATTTGGGAAGAGATAATTTTTCTCGAAGGATTTGTTAAATGTAGGGGAATACGAAATATTGAAGATTTAATGAAGGTTTCAAATTGGAATTAGAAGTTAGAAATTAGGGGACGGACACCAAACCCGCAGTGGCCTTAGCTTGTAGGGTCTCAACTGTGTGGTGGTGTTTCAAAACATTTTTTTTTTTTCCATCACAATCCCTTCTTTAAATTCCTTCCAATTTCACTCCAATTCACATTAAGGTGGTCTTCCACCCAAGACCACCTTTCTGTTCAAAATCAAAGTTTCTCTCGAGACTCGTTTCGAGAGAAACGAGACGAGTCTCGTTTGAAACGAGACGTGTCTCGTTTCTCGCGAGTGCACTGGAAGTACCAATACTTCGCTTTCGTCGATATTCAAACCTGTTTTGTGTATTATCGTACCGATTTGTGCGGTAAGCACGATTTTCATTCTCATCAGCGATGCGTGTGTACCATGTGTGCTTAAAAAAACTTCTTTATTTCCGTCAAAACGTAAGCAAATATAGCCGAAGACGTTGATTCTCACCCATATGCATACCAACGCACAAATATAAATCGTTGATCTTTCCGACGTACATGACTACCATTACACAGAAGTCTTGGGAAGCTTCTTCATTATGTGATTAATATTAAGTTCTAAGTGTAAGCCATAAAAAAGTCTAAACCATGTTTAGTCATTCTTGGTGAAAATTTTCGTTCGCGAATGATAGATTTCATCGCTGACAATGGGAAGATTTTGGTCACGTGCTAAGCAACGTGTGAATAGTGGCTCAAAATAACTTTACAGATTGAAACAGAGATAAGGCCTTTGGCTTTTTGTTGGTTTATAATTGTTTTCATCAGTTTAGTAACATATACTCTCGTACACTTAAGAACACAAGCTTTATGTTTTTGCCGCGACGCTTTGCAAAACAAAAATTCATTTGAATTGCGTAATCGACTCGTCAACACGTGCCGCTAGACAGAACAATCCCTTGCAAAAACTTTTACTTAGTACAGTCGCTGCATCACGTAAACCTTATTAGAAATTCCTGTCTTCAATGATAAAGCATTTCAGCGTTAGGATGAACGATTCATGTTTAATAGAACCGGGGAAATTTTTAGTGTTTGCGTTGACGCTTCGGAGAAGAATAAAGTTCATTAAGGTTAGCGACTCGTCGACGCGTGCCTCCAGACAAAACTTTCCCTGGCAGAAAAAAATGAAAACTAATGCAAACGGCGCATCTCGGAAACCTTGATAAAATCTCCTGTCTTCAAAGGTATAATATTTTGGCGCTTGAATGATCGATTTGTATCATATAGAACCGGAGATTTCGTTTTTTCCAACAATTTCTGTGACGCTTTTATAAAATAGACGACCGAAAGCCGGAAAACTTTTCTTCGGCACAAAATTAAATGTTTGTGTCAGCGGTTATTGCAGAGTGCATGTATGTAGGCAACTGCATTCCGAGATAATGAAAATAGCTACTGTATCGAGGTGGCAAAATTATGGATTCGCACTGAGCAAGATTCGCAAAATCAACTCTTTGAACCCACGCGAGATCGCATGAATTAGCACGCATGTAACTCTTCTTGTAGTTTATGGAGATTTTCAACCTTACTTGGCTATTTCTATGAACTATTTCCTTTCCTTCGCAAATTGTTGTTAAAAACAATCGTGTTCTCAGACGACGCAAATTCAAAATAATTATCTCTACGTACGTTTGATGTTTGTTCGATATGAATCGAGAATGATCAATGCATCAATGCATACATGTATCTTCTGTTACTCGGCCCCATCGATTTGCCAGTGAACTGCAGAGCAAAAATCGCTTATACACATAACCGGTTTCTTACGCGTAATATATTCCGTACTAAATGCTTCAGTGATTCTCGAGAGAAACGAGAAACGACTCGAGAGAAACGAGAACGTCTCGAGAGAAACGAGCCCCATCTCGCGAGAAACGAGACGAGAGGTGGTAACTTGCCTTTGAGCGGTACTGTACCATCATATAACTCGTTGCCATGAATGATGACAAACACAATGATGTTTGAGTCTCCTGTTGCCATGGTAACCGAGCAAACTTTCCTAAGGCATCTTAAAAAAAATGTTTTCTTTGTAAAAATAAATGAGCAAAAACACTTAATCACTAAGGCAAGAAACAGTTTTGGTTGACTGGTTGACTGACTTTGATTATTTGCAGAGAGATAAATCTTTTAAGTTTCACTTTGCAAAAAAAGTTGTTTTTGTGCCTATACCTACCATTAGGGTTTTCCATGTTATGCAAGAACAATTCAACAGATTTAGCTTTATTTTGGTCCACGACCTAGAATATTTATCAGGCTCCAGCTTAAGCCCCAGAAAGCTGGTAAAAGTAAAATAATCGAAAGAAAAGGCTTTTGCCATTTACAAATTCTAAGCAAGTTTCACAGTTCAAAACTGTATAGGGTCAAGAAAAAAATTGCTGGAGTCCTCTCCCGTCGCCGTTGCCGTTGCCGTTGCCGTTGTCAGTGCCTAATAGCAATTGATAGCAATTTAACTAATTGTTATTGATTGTTTTGGATTGATCAATTGGATTTCCAATAGACCTTTTTCGCTTGTACATTTTGTTTTCCCAATACAGATCATGTGATGATACTCAGGAGATTTGATCTTTTGTTTTGTTCATTAAAAAGGGTACATGCAAGCATGAATATGTCTGCATGTACTCTTTTTAATGAACAAGACAAAGGATCAAATCTCCTGAGTATCATCACGTGATCTGTATTGGGAAAACAAAATGTACAAGCGAAAAAGGGCTATTATGTTCGATTGTCGTCGATTAATCAAGCTGGGATACAATGTATCTATTCTTGATATAAATTTGCATGATGTAAAGGACGACGAAGAAAAAGTCCAGGAAGCTTTTGGTATGGGAAAGTTTATTGCGACATTTTTGTTTGGTTTTAATCACAAGACTTCAACGGAGAACACCCAGAAGTAAATTTGCGATTATTAAACAGCCAATTACGGAAGCTTGCTTGCTTACTTAGTGAAGGCGACTTGCTAGAAATTGAAGAAAGATATTACCAGGAAAGCAGAGCATACTTGTATAATAGACCGTTTTACAGTTGCCCACTTAGTGACCTGGCCTTTGAATGACACAGACCCTACTGCTTTTGTTGTGTAAACCAAGTTGTTCTTATGCTAACTAGTTGGCATTTACACGAGAAAAGCAGAGAGGTCTGTATCAAAGGAAGGTCACCTCCCGCCTCGCTTGTATTCATGGCCGGGTAATTAAGCACACAACTGTAAAATAGCCTATTACTTTTGTGCTATAACATGTATTAAATGATAATATAATCAACGGAAGCATGATAATTAAACATTCAGTACAATGGTTATGTATGCTCCTCATTGTTTTTCTACAACCTCCATTCTGAGTGAATTTCACACTACTCCACCAAGTCTTATACTGAGAGGCTCCCTCCGTCCAAACCCTTTCCCTTTTGTGTGCCACAATCAGCACATTCAATTTCTTTTTTTTTATTAGACTTTTCTTCGGATTGGGGGGGAGGGATTGCAATGTTTATGATTATTTGGTAACAGGACCGTTGTGTTGTCAAGCTCTGTCTGCAATCATACTCGTACTTGATTAAACGAATAATAATAATAATAATAATAATAATAATAATAATAATGACGATAAAAAAATATAAAACTTATTCATATGTTAAAAAAAGAGACTATTTACAGGTTCAAGAATATGACGATCATGATCATGATCATGATCATGATAACGATTACGATAACGATAACGATAACGATAACGATGAGTGGACCGTCGGAGAATCGACACAAATGTGGGTGTTAACTCCGGGAAACCATCAATCGTATAATCAACAAATTTTTTTGTAGGAATTATTCGATCTGAAACATACAGTTATACAATTACGACACAATCTAGTATTTACAACACTGATTACAAAAAGATGAATCGACAGCACAAACTAAAAACTAAAACTTACTTCTGTCACCGATTTCCCGTTAACATTGAAATCTGTCTGATCTTAGTGTTGCTCTGAAACTGGTTAGCCAACTGAAATTGCGTGTACTTCTAGCGAAAACGTTGTAACAACTGAACTGAAACCTAAAGCGCCTAATATAAGAAACTATTAAAAGTGCCAATCAAATTGTTCACGATCATTGTTGATCATTAATAATGTTTTGTCATGGCAACCATAATTATAATGATAATGATAATAATAATAGATCAGAGTGCTCTGTGAGCAAACTCGTGAAGTGAGCAAACGAATTAAAATATTTTTGGATCATATGTTTAATATTATATGGTTTAGGAAATATTGTGGCTGATTTTCATGTTTAGAGTACGGGCAGTGGTTCAGTGTTCACTCATAACGTACCAAAGAAAAAAAGTAATAGTTAGATAAGAAGGCATTACAATTGAAACGATCATGCTTATACATTTGACAAGGGTGGACAATGTCATGTTTTAAACATTTTTGTTTCTGGTTCACCAAGAAATAGTTGGCAGCAAATGTGGTTGAAAAGTGAACATTGGAAATATTGAAAAATCAAGGGTAATACTGTCTTAATGAAAACATTAATCATTCTCTCTTTATCAAATGAGATAAACAGAAACTAGTTTTAAGTTTTGTTGCCATTGTCATCTTGTGCTTATAAGGATTGTACAAGGCCATGTTCAAGACATTTTGGATGGAAGTTTCCGATGTAAACATTCAGTGAAATGCAAAGTCTAGGCGATATTTAATTCCAAGTTGCAACAAGGCGACGAGGAAACGGGGGTTATTTTCCTTTGTCGAGGGAAGTTAGAGAAATTAGCAAACAGAGAGGAAAAGACTTCCAGCTCACGTAACCAATGTAGGTATGCCAATAACGAAGAATATAGAATGAACAAGTTGCCTATAGTATCCACAGGAAAGAGTATCTAGTTCTATTGCAGCCTTAAGTTTCACTGGCTTTAAAAACAATGAAAATGGTTGGAAGAAAAACTAGCCTGCGAGAGCATCAAACAGGTGCCCTCACGTGCTAAAGAAAAACACAAGCGATTTGTAATTGATTGAGCCACGTGTTTATGAGCTAGGCACAATTTAGACATCCCAGAAGTCTGATATTTTCGGACTTCAAATGTGATCTCTCCAGGGTCGCATTGCTTCCCGAATGCTTGTCAAGGGGAACAAAGGGGCGTTAATCAAACGAACACACAGTTCAAATCCGAGGAGTTTGAAAACGCCGGCTTTGTGTTTTAATAGGGACTTTAAGATACACTACTGCCTTCCCCAGAGTAGGGATTTTGACACACCGTAGATATGGGTCATCACTTCTTTCAGTCTACGCTGGTGTGTTAACAAATAGAAGAGCCTTCGTTTGGTATGTTTTTCGTGAATTGCTCTTTGTATATGTTGAGGGCGGTAAAGGGTATTTTCGTGACTCGTGATCAGCCCTTCTTTTTCCCCGTGAAATGTGAAATGTTTTTTTTTCCTCGTGAATCGTGATTTTCATAGTAGCCGTGAAGCGTGATTTTGCAAAGTTATTTTCCGTGAAATGAGAAATAAATGTTTAATTCGCCGTAAACCGTGATTTTCATTATGTCTTTGTTTTTCGTGAATTGTGAAAGGGCCGTTTTATTTTCAGTGAAACGTGATATAGACCACTCTCTATGTTTACATATTCATGAAGTTTCTACTCTAATTGTGCATGCTTGATTGACTACAAAAGCTGATTAATATGAGTGCTTTTTTGCTCTGTTTTAAGGTTCTTGTTCAATACGGTGAGCGATGAAAAGTCCTTGTCCTCGGTGACACACTTCCATCAGTGGCTATCCTTTATTTACCAAAACTCGACTCTCATGGAAAAAGTTAACCTAGGGGCGGGAATTTGACATTCAATAGGTGCCTGGGGGTGGGGAATTTGACTCTGGCTTCCCTGAAAATGTCAAATTCCCCTTGTGTCGATCTTACATCTCCCAAAACTTAGATTTGCCTCTGAGCTGCTTTCAGAACCGCTAAAGAGCCCGCTGAATAGTTTGACGTTACGTTGATACTAATATGGCTGTTAATTTTTTCCAGCGCAGTGCACGTGATGTTGACGTAGCTTAGTGGTACTGAACATCTCTGCCGTTCCAGTGTACCGCGATCGACGCCGGGTGTGGCCCTGAATTTTAATTTCTATTTTTTCTTTTTTTTTCCCTTTATTCTTAGCGATACAAAAAAATTGCTCTGTGCTGATATCATTCGCTCGCTATATGCACATTTACGATACGATAAATTCGTACTTTAACGACTTTCGTTTCTGTAAAATCCATACGAATTCCGCATCCAGTGAGCAATTGTGTCTGCTCATCGATTTTACGATTCTCGATGTTCTCATTTTCGGTAACCGAGTCTTCTTTAGGTTATATCTTTGTAATTTAGGCCTTTAAAATAGCTTATCTTAATTAAAGTTAGACAGCAATTTAAAAGTAAGCCGGAGCGTACTCATTTCCATAAAGTTTACAGCCCATCGAGCGACACATTTGTCCACAACTCACGATAACTCGTGTTGCACATGCGCTTCACGAGTTAAAAAGGGTGATATCCGGTGAGGCCCTGTAAAATAATAAAAAAAGTGATTTTAGATAAATAAAACGCGTAATAGTAATCAGAATAAGTAGAAAGTTACAATCCAAAAGCCTAAATTATACAAGCTACAGGTTGAAAATGTTAAAAGTTCAGATAGATTAAAATATTAAAGCTGTAAAATATCTAAAATATAGAGCAGTTTAATGTTCTGTTCAAATGGAAGAGGAGAGTTAATTCATTTAAAAGATGCAGCTAAAATGTTCCATTCCTTAGCGCATTTAGAAAATAAGTTTCTAATTGCCATTATTAATTTATAATTTCACACACATATTGTGTAAAATTCAAATTGCGATTGAAAAGTTGAAAATGCTAGCTAGGTGAAAATAGGCGACTGTCGGTCTGAGTAGCGAAAGAATATAAATCGCCAAATTAAGCTCCCAATTAAGAATTGAAGGATTAACTCGCTGACCATGGCTTTGGATGACACTGATTGAGACCTCACTGGAAATGTTTACTAATTAATTTGGTTACAGCTCTGATTACGTAGTTATGTAACACCATCACAAGCTCCCCAAATCTTGAGTTCAACCTGACTGGCAAATGATCAAATTAGACTTGAATAAGCTCAGTAGAAAAATACGATGGCCCAGGACGGTCACAGTCCAGTTTTAATTTTCACAGTCCAGTTTTAGTTTTTCACAGTCCAGTTTTAATTTTTCCCAGTCCAGTTTTAATTTTTGCGCAGTCCAGTTTTAACTTTTGCACAGTCTAGTTTTAATTTTTCACAATCCAGTTTTAATTTTTGACAGTCCAGTTTTAGTTGTTCACAGTCCAGTTTTATTTTCTTCACAGTTCAGTTTTAATTTTGTGAGTCGTCACCAGTTCTCTCTCTACAGCCATGCTCACGTGTTCTGCATGTTGTCTTCAGGACGGCTATTTTGGCGTACCATTTTGTGAGCAGTGGATGCGATCATACGGCAAACCGTGCGCCAAAAAAAATGAGACGTTCATCTTTCCTTGTGTCAGAAAGAAAGGCTTCTTCGGAAGTGGAATCGTCAGACTCGGCTACGACAGGACCATCACGTTCGTCATCACGAACAGTGAACCACCTATCAGGGCTACTGAATCGTATAAGGAACCACGGAAGCAACAGTTCAAATTAAAAAAAAAACGCAAAATTGTCAAGGAACACAGAATATAGGTGAGGTGGTCTCATTATGACGAAAGGAAGAAAGAATTTAGTTCTGTTCGAGAAAAGAACGGTGGTGGAAATCGCTTTATTTCTCTATTCCACTACTAACTATGATTCCATATTCTGATGAAGAACCACTTAGGTTGGCAAAGGCATTGAGCATTATTCGAACATTTTAGTGGCATTTTCCAGGAAAATTACTATTATTTCCAGAGAATATAGAAATAAAACTATTTTGACGAGAAAACGAAGACTTAACGTTAGGCTTTTGTACATTATCGAATAATGCTCAATGTTTTTACCCCACTAAAATGCTCGAAAAAATGCTAGCATAATGTACAAAAGCCTATATACGACCAGCAAAATTATTCTCGTGAACCATCAGGGAAGAACAATGCACGTGCCTACTCGATCGGTTAGGGTTTCCAGCTTAAGCGGTTCTTCATCAGTATATGAAATAAAGCGATTTCCACCACCGTTCTTTTGTCGAACAGTATTAAATTCTTTCTTCTTTTCGTCATAATGAGACTTCCTTGTACGATTCAGTATCCCCGATATAGGCGGTTCACTGTTCGTGATGACGAACGTGATGGTCCTGTCGTAGCCGAGTCTGACGATTCCACTTCCGAAGAAGCCTTTCTTTCTGACACAAGGAAAGATGAACGTCTCATTTTTTTTGGCGCACGGTTTGCCGTATGATCGCATCCACTGCTCACAAAATGGTACGCCAAAATAGCCGCCCTGAAGACAACATGCAGAACACGTGAGCATGGCTGTAGAGAGAGAGAACTGGTGACGACTCACAAAATTAAAACTGAACTGTGAAGAAAATAAAACTGGACTGTGAACAATTAAAACTGGACTGCGCAAAAATTAAAACTAGACTGTGCAAAATTTAAACTGGACTGTCAAAAGTTAAAACTGGACTGTGCAAAAATTAAAACTGGACTGTGAAAAACTAAAACTGGACTGTGAAAATTAAAACTGGACTGTGAAAAATTAAAACTGGACTGTGAAAATTAAAACTGGACTGTGACCCTCCTGGGCCATCGTAGAAAAAGATTCACAGAAAATTTGAAGTCTTTAGTTGCTACCACAGAGTGAAGTCGTTTTATTTTTCGCTGACGGGGACGATGACTATCCCAGTGGGGTGCAGATGATTCTATGCAAGAAAGTGAAAATGGAACAAACTTTAAATCTTAAATACAGAGCTAAAGTTTGTTATGAAGATCGGAGTCTTATTTGCAAAACCCTGATTTTTAAAGTTTTTTTTCTTATGTTTCGATTTTTAGATATGCCTAGCAATTCTCGATAATCAGTTCTTCAGTTTTAATTGCTTCGAGGGGGTTCATTAATAAATTGAACACATTTAATTAGGTAAGGTGATATCAACTTGCTTCCTTGCGATATCACCTAGCTACGAGTTACACTTGGCTATAGCGCCTGTAAAATAGCTTTATTTACAGATAAAGAGTGGTCAAAATGTTCACAATAAAACACCAAAAATAACAGAATAACAGAAAAACAAAAGTGAGAGAAAACACCAATATACCCAGCCTCTTTTTCTACGAGGTAGAATTTGATTTTATTGCGTAAAAAAGTGAATAAGCAAGAGCTTATGTAACTTGCTATTTTACAGCCCAGGATACATTGATTAGACAACCACTTTATTTCACGATGTAGCGTTAGTTCACCTGTTTTGACTGACGCACGATACAGCAAAACATATCCGCATCAATGCAGAGACGAAATGCACCAGGAGACTTCTTGTCATTATCGAAATTTCGCTACCATTTATTTTTTTCAAGACATGCATATAGATACCAGGTCCGTTGCTAAAATGCCTGTCGTTTGGTTTAGCTTGATGAACGAGCGAGAATTGTTGCTTTCGCCCATTTCTGTTTTGTCGGGAAGTTGCAAAGCAACAAGACCAGATGGAAAAGATATTGTTTACCTTTTCACGCACTACTGATTAAAGAAACGATTGACAGGAGCCAAGCTGACATATAATTAGCTTAAAACCTCCTTGCAGCTTTCAAACAAGATTGAATAGAGTGAACCGGTGAGTGGTGGCCGATTCCAGCTTTTTGCTTTCACCATCTGTTATCGTGTAACCATCAACTTTATTTTACGTATAATCACCCTCCAACAGTGAGTACAACAATATTTTACTTTACCTCGTCATGAGGTCCCGTGCCACATTATCGGCTCTTTTGAAGGAAGCAATGCATCTTTGTTTATGGAAGATGAAGGTTTGATTTTTTTTTTACCTTTATTAAATCATATTTTTCGGAGAATTTTAGCTTTGGTTTAGTAAAATTAGCCATTTTATTCGCAGGTATTTTTCTTATGTGCCGTTTGGCTAGAGCTACAGAGCATGGTGCAAGGTGAGCTTATCTAAGTAGTTATAACGATTATGAAAGCTGCAAACCGAGAAACAGTCAAACTGAGTTCCAGATTAACTCCAGAAAAAATGTGGCCCTTACATGGCGATGTTTTAAATTTTATGTAAATTGGAAAGTGTAAACGAACCGAGTCTTATCCTTCCGTTCTTCCTTAAACTAGAGGCCATCTGAGTTTACAATCAACCGGAGTCAAGTATTTCGTTTTTAGCTGAACGGTAATATAAAAACCTTGCTCGCTTAAGGTTTGTTGAAAAAATAAATATATATTTTTCTAAAACGTCTAGTTTGTTCTGCGACATTTCTTAGTAACAGAATCAGCATTAATCAAATTATGCCATGAGAAACGGAGACCTTACCTGTAAATCTGCGACAAGTGATGATCAAAGAACGTCTTCCTCATAGGCTTTTCTCAATAAGAGAAAACAATTTATTTGTAAAATGGGAAGACAAAACAATTAGTGGAAACTACTGTTATCTGCGCATTTCGACACCTCTTGCTCCACGAGTGCAAAAGAACACGAAAATGTCCTATCAGCAACTTCCATTGACTGTTAGATGTAATCTCTTAGTGCGAACTAAAATTGAGAGGCCATTATATTTTCCATTTTTCTCACTTGGCGACTACCAACATTTCTGACATCTCAGTTAATAGATTGTGTTTCAACACAAATATTAGGCAAAGTTGCTTGTCCTAAGTGTCACTAAAAGCTGATCGAAGCAAGTAGCTAGTACAATTTGAGCATATTAAAGGAATGCAACTGTAGCAAAAAAATCTGTGTTTTTTTGATAAGTCAACAACAACAATCCAGCTCACAGAGGGTCGGTCGTTGGGTTCATCTCACACCAGGAACTCGGAATTTTTTTTTCCGAATTGATGTCATTTCAACGTTTAAAGGGGCTCAGTCACGGTTAAACGGTTTGAAAAGTCTAGCTAAACTTTTCAAATTCGTTTTGTGCAATCCGTGTCAATCTTCTCCATCCTTAACCATCCTTGTTCCTTTATGGTTCATTATTATCTCTTCGATGTTTTTCTATCTTTATAAAGTGTTATTTTCAGGTTTCCTTCAATTTAACGGTAATTTTTTCGATGCTTAAAAAAATCAAAATGCCGTGACTGAGCCCCTTTAATATATCTTATAATAACAACAAATCCATGTAACAGTAATAATGTCTCAATTAAGTGTCAGAAAAAAGACTCCCTTGCCCCTAAGTTCAATGTTTTGGTAGGAATTGATCATGAGGTCCATTGATCAAGTTGGTATCTCCAGCATCGAACAGGAGCCGGGGAAATTTAGCTGATACTTAGACAAAATTCGACAGTACTTCCACGATTGTACTTTTACTGACTTTTATAACCTTATCCTACACCTAGTACGCCTTGAAATGAATATTGAATCTGTGATCGACGTGTGCCGAAAGAACTCGAACGTTTTTGTTTCATCAAAGCACTTTTATGTATCCTATACGTCACAAGCTACATAAAATCATTTAGTTTGGTTAAATAAATTTCCTTTTCTTTCCCTGTGAAAATCGGAGGGAAAAGTTGCCTCGTGGTTATAATTTGTTTCGGTTTCCATCAGTTAATTCTAGGTATTTATCAGTGCCACTGAGTTACGTAGTATTATTTTATTTTCCCTAAATCGAAAACTGTCATGCTGGAATTCTCTGTACCCTTGGTTTACAAGTCACAATTTATTCGCACGTGCTGGGTTCACAGTTAGTTTAATGTTTGGTTCCAAATTTATTTATGTTTACGTTTCTTAAGTTTTCAATCTTGTTTTGTTATTGCTACAAAACTAGTGTTATTTTAGTGCTATTAAAATTTGTCACGTAAAAAAGGAAAAAGAATCTGGAAGAGTTTGGGCAGAAGAATAAAGAGAAAGCATACAATTCTTACAATGAAGCTTCATGTTGGAATAATATAAAATGACTTTTTTCAAACAAATCTAGACTAGATAAATGTGGCTAACGCTAAGGGAATTAAGGATATCATGAAGATAGAGCTAGCAATTTCCCAAGATATGCAGCAACTACTTCTCGCAGTTGTTTTATTAATATTCAATGCTTTTGTAATTCATAGCACGGTCGACGAATAATTCTTAACCTTGACTAAATCAGCAAGACCACAGCATGCATAACGTGCGAACCAAACAAATTAGGTCACAGCAGTCGAGCTGGTAAGCATACGAGGACAGTTTCATATTTACACATGTACAACATGGTCGAGTAAATTCAAACATCAAGATCAAAATACTCCCTTCTGGTATTCATACTATTCTCACAATCAAAGCCAGAGGAAACAAACAAACGAAGAAACAAACAAACGAAGAAACAAACAAACGAAGAAACAAACAAACAAAATAACAAACAAAGAAACAAACAAAAAATAAACAAACCAAAAACAATTGGAAAGTTTTGATATCGCTCTTACTAGTAAATGGTTGGCTTTTTTTTACCGTGAAGAAATAAAGCGTTCAGAGTGAACCCATGCTGACTTGAAAACATTTTTTCACAGTACGATCTTGCGGTAATTGCATCGTGCTTTTGTAAATAAACCTTATCACTTTTGTTTTGGTTACGCATAAACTGTTGTTGCTGTTGTTGGCTGCTAAATTAACAGTTTGCATGATACTTGCGAGATATTTTCATCCACGCAATTGGCTTCAAAATTTGTTAAAACTTCAGCCGACTTTTTCAAGTGCATCTAATCCCAAGATTTGTTTTCGCTCAAGTACCTTTACTTTAAAGAAAACGACAACACTTTTAAGTTTGTAAGACATGTTTCGACAGAAACTTCTGTCATCTTCAGTTAATTAATGTAAAAAGCGTTACAAGTTGAATTTATAAGAAAGAAAAAATGCTAATTATGCTAGTAACAACGGAATGTACAAAAAAAGTGCCAAAGTGAGAATTAAAAGGATAGTTTTAGATTTACATGATGTAATTGCTGATTCAGGGAAGGCTGTTGTTTATGAATATGAAATGCCTCTTTTATCTTAAGTTGGAAGCCCGTAGAGGCTTTACTTGTAATTCGAAATACTTCCAAGAAAAAGTATGTATTTGGTTAAATCCTCGATTATTTTTGTGCTCCGACGAAATCTCAAAAATGCCACCTGAAAAGCTGCCAGTTTGTTTCATTTTACTGCCGAGTTTTGAGGAGGAAGGTCCAGTGGTAGTGCTGCTGACCACTGATACGCTTCGTTTATGTACAGGTGTCGACGAATGTGCTGCAAAGACTCACAATTGTCACCAAGACGCGTATTGTACCAATGTTGGTAGCTCCTTTACCTGCACGTGTGTGTCCGGGTACTCTGGTAATGGCACGGTATGTACAGGTAAGTATTATGGGGGGTATATAAGGTAAGAAGAGCAGGAGCGGATCTAGGGCAGGGGTAAATTGCTTTGGAGCAGTAACAATTAAAAAAAATTATAGTAGAAATAAATAGGAACGCTCTCGAGTAATTTCTACTTCGTGGTATTGCCAATTTTACTAGTGTAACAGTTTACAATTGTGTTCCATTTGCACAATTGCAACGTTTTGGGGCGTGTCCTATTGATCCTGCAACCCCAGGATACCAGCCTCCTCCCTTTAAAAATCCCAGATCCGCCCATGAAGAGAGGGTTTAATCAGTTTCTTCCCAAGTATGGAAAACTCACCAAAACGCGTCGATTTAGGCCTAACGCTGGGCAAATGCTTTTTCCCACTTTTTTTTTCCTCAGCGCCAGAAAAATGCCAAGCAGCGTTGGATCTAATATTCTTACTGGATGCCTCAGGGAGTGTTGGGGCAAACAACTACGTGAAAGAAAAAGAATTCATTAAGATTGTGGCAAGCAGATATGACCTTGGTACAACCAGCCAAGCTGCTGTTATTCCATTCAGTAATCAAGCTACTAACGACATACCACTGGGCTCGATGAACACAACGTTATCGTTCGCCACTGCAGTGGATGATATCCCGTATGAAGCAAGGTACACCCGCATTGACCTTGCCCTTCGCCTGGCCTATGATGAATATCTTTCATCAGAAGACTCGAACGAAACACAGAAACTAGTGATATTGCTGACCGATGGAAAACAAACTTTGAAGTCTGGTATGACTCCATCTTATATTCCAATAGAAGATACAGTACAGCTACTTCGTTCCAAAGCTGCTCGTATATTTGCTGTTACTATTGGGAGTAATATTGACATGGCAGCAATGAGGGCTATTACTGAGGACGACGACGACATATTTCAAGCCACGGAGTTCAATGATTTGGTAGCAAAGGCCGACTCGATATCGAAGACATCATGCATTGACGCTCGTGAGCTGAGTATTTTTGTATACTGTGCAAGAAATTAAGGAATTATGGTTGTTTTGTACTTGAGATATGAAAGCAAGCATTACAAAAGTAAGAAAGGTAGCGATTTAAATATAAGAGCAGGGATATGCACATGAAGAGCAAGT
>JAHPZR010041400.1:0-14959 GCA_019787425.1 Platygyra sinensis | reverse complement strand
TTTGCGATTGCCTTGAAGGTTAGTCACTTTATAAAGATAATATCGAAGAGACTGCTAGCGTTTTGTAAACTAAAAGTAAACGTTATTGTTGAAATGACGCTTAATCACGGTATAATCAATCAATCGTCTTTTTGTTTTCTTCTGCTTGCTTTATACTTTTTAACGATAGCCTTGTGAAGGCGTTAAGGCTTAAGGAAAAACCTTTCTTAATAGAGGCTACGTTCATTTATTTTATCAAGTTACTAGGTTGCATTGGTCAAGGCTGGTTTTCACCAGCGCATAAGCATGCATAAGCCGACATACGCAGAAGCAGTAAGATGCTGATAATTAGCACCTAGGGAAACTTCCAACAGAAGGCGTTAATTATCAACATCGCATTGCGCCTGCGTATGTCGGCTTATGCTCATGCTTATGCCTTAGTGAAAACCAGCCATCATGGGCCAAAGAATATATGCAATACTTAACCGATGCAGATGCTTCCATTCCAAACATAGTTCTTCTTGTAACAGGAGCAAATGTAGGAACCCAGTGTGTTAATACATTGGGTAACGGCTTCATCGCAGTTATCCAAGTCCTGCAGGCACTCATCAATATCTGTTAGTAAACAAAGAGCAGCACAACTTTACACAATGTAACGCTTCGGCGAAGTTGTCCCCAGTGTATATCCCTATACGCAAGACGTAGAAACACGCACTGTGATTTCTTAGCGGTTCACTGGACGCACCAGCTCAATTTTTTCTCATATATCAGTGATCAACTGATTTTCCCAAAGTTATTATACGACACGAAAGACTAGTCCCTAGGCCTAGCACTGAATTCCCTTTGGTCAATTTCTCGTAAGCAACCTACTCGGGAGAAGATAAAAATTCACGGAAACCTTGGTTTATGTGATGATTGTACACAGATCAGTTCAATTTCTGTTGGTTAGAGACCGGGCTTATTGGCCGATTACTGGACATCTATTGGGTTCTAACACGACCCCCTAATCGCTTAATCATCAGCGACCTCTATATTTTATAGGCAATTGTGTAGGAAATGTCTCAACTTTTGAGCTAATGAAAGCGAAAATGTGAAGCTCAGCCGGGAAATAGAAAATACATACTTCTAAGAAAGATAACACGAGAGCAATTCAATATATAGTCTCTACTGATTGCTTTGGTGACCATTATTTTGTCTATTATTGAATTTTTTCTCCTGGGGTCCATCAATTTGTCCACACTCTCTTTGCTTTTTTATCCCGATTTCAAATTGTTATGATTAATATTCTAAGTTACTGTCCCTGAAATGCTTTCCCTGTTAAAGATAGAGTATCACTGTTCTAACTTTAAATTCAAACCAAAAATTTTACATACCTACACACATGCTGCCGTTGTAAGTGTATCCCGTTTGGTTGCATGAGCAGTTGTATGAACCTGCAGCATTCACACAGTAGGCAGACACGTGACAGTCATGTAACTTATCAACACATTCATCGATATCTAGAAAGAATGCGTTTGAAATAAAAGTGGGAATATTGGCTAATTATAAATTACCTCTTTGAGCTTTGCAAGGCATTTGCCATGTTTACACGGTGAAACAAGTTAATCTTCCCGCTCGCCCGCCAATGCCCCACCTGCTAATCACCATAATACTACTTTACAGCTTTTTCTATGCCTCACATTTGAGTCCAAAACGTTTGAAAAGCGGTTCATTTATTTCTCTGCGTTTTCTTCCAGTACCGGTTGCGTTCCAACTTAGCTGTAGCTTAATTTTTGTACTTGGCCATTGTTCGCTATTTTAATTAGCACAAGTAGTTTAGTAATAAAACTTTATGGCCAGGGAAAATAAACAAAATTCAAGAGAATCTAATTCTCTAACCAGGCAACAAGTGACTTTGTTGCAGGTATTAAATAACCTCATTTCATTCATTGCTCATACCCTAACCTTCACACTCGGGGGGAACACCAGCGTAGCCATTTCCGCACACGCAGGAAACATTGCTACTCGTGGTGATGCAGTGTGCCGGATAATAACAGTTTGTCATTTCCGGATCAGCGCTACAAACAGCGATTCCTTGCGTCTGAACTAGTAAAAGAAATAGAAACAGCGTGAGAAGTATTGCAATACGTTATCCTGCACGCTCCAGTGTTCAAGAACGCTTGATGTCAGCAACAATGGCTAGTGTATTGCAGGTGTGCAATCCATACTAAAATATACAAAACGTACAAATATAATATACAAAACATGGCTAAATGTCCTTTTTCGTAGGAGACAAACGAGCTAGCTACTTACTAAGTAAAAAAAAATGTAAATGCAAATTTAATGTCAAACACATGGGGTGCTTGCGCAATCACCCCAGCCAGCACTAATAGGTATATTCACACTAATAGGTATATTCAGTGAGCGGCAGGGTGAATGGCTTGAACCAGGGACCTCCAGATTACACGGAACGGGCCCTCAGGCCTTTAAGTACGCTCCGTTCATGATCATGCTCAGTCATGCTAATTCCCAGTTTCGTTCATTGTGTACTATGGTTATTTCAGGCCACAATGAGGGAATGTGGTCCTATTTTTTTAATTAGGCTTTTTGTGCTTACGCTCACATTAATATCACTACTTTTCTAATGCCCGCGGGTAGAATTTACGTCGCTAGTTATACTTTAAGTTGAAATAACTGCAAATTATATACATTAATTTTAGCTTACGAGCGTCAATGCATGATGTCTTCGATATCGAGTCGGCTTTCGCTACCAAATCATTGAACTCCGTGGCTTGGAATATGTCGTCGTCCTCGGTAACAGCTCTCATTGCTGCCATGTCAATATTATCCCCAATAGTAACAGCAAAGATACGAGCAGCTTTGGAACGAAGGAGCTGTACTGTGTCTTCTATAGGAATATAAGATGGGGTCATACCAGGATAATTACTTTGTATTCCATCAGTCAACAATATCACTAGTTTCTGTGTTTCGTTCGAGTCTTCTGATAAAAAATATTCATCATAGGCCAGGCGAAGTGCAAGGTCAATACGGGTATACAATGCATCATACGGGATATTATCCACTGCGGAAGCAAACCCTAATGCTGTTCTCATAGAGCCAAGCAGAACTTCGTTGGTCGCTTGGCTGCTAAATGGGATAACAGCAGCGCTACTGGTTGAAGCTAGTTCATATCTACTTGCCACAATCTTAATGAATTCTTTTTCTTTCAAGTAGTTGTCTTCTCCAACACTTCCTGAAGCGTCGAGTAAAAAGATAAGGTCTAGTGGTGCTTGGCATTTTTCTGGAGCTGTAAACAAAATAACAATTGTTTTCAAATGAAATTAATCTTCAATTAAAAATGTTTTTCAACTGTCTCCATTTCGTCTCTCAGTATACATTTACGCGCATGATTCAAGTGGAAGACATTGATTGAGTATTCGAATTGCAGACTAATACGACTGGAAGCTTGCGAGAAAAAAAAATGAAGCTTTTGGTACAGAACAAGCTTTAGTTAAGGGGATTGTTTTGACAGCTTTTGTTCAAGTTCTTATAGATGTATAAAAAACCAATTGCTTTTATAAAAGTTCTGTTGGGGTCCTGTCACAGTTTCCTGCACATCCCAATACTCTTCCTTCGATGAATTAAAACCTCCACTCTTCTGGCGCACGTAAAGCGTCTGTTGAACGCACGATCGATGTTGAATTTAATCGTGGTCTAATTGATGGCATATTAGAGCTTCATTGCGACCTGTAAGAAGCGCCCTTTATTTAAGATTTAACTGCACATAACGAGCTCATTTCCATTATTGAATTGCGATCAATGTTGACACACAACTTTTTGCAAAGCTCAACCAGACAAGTTTCAGAGCTAGTATAAATTTTCTATATTTTAGGTGGCTCTGATTAACCAGGTTATATCTTTCCTAAGGCAAATTGTTATGTATTAAAAAATGACAAAAACTTGTTCACACTGAGACCTCGGGCATTAATTTCATGTATTTGTTGCAGCATTGCAACAAAATGACTCTCAGACAGTGTTGATCAATTAAAATGCCCGGATGCGCTTGGAAACAACGTCATAAAATACAAATTATGTGTTAAAAGCAAGGAAATCCCATGGCTTATTGCAAATATCAAAATGTAAGTCAATATGTCAACGGGTTGGGCCACCTCTGTCTTTGTATATGTTAACGAGCTTCATATTACTTCATAGTGTTATTTTGAAAAAATTAAATTATCCTCTTGTGCAGTAAAGATTCCTAATTTACATAATGCCTCGGATATAATTGCAAAACCGACCTGAGCAAACTGAGCCATTGCCATAGTATCCAGACACACAAGTGCAGTTGTAATTTCCATCGTAGTTGTGACAATAGGCATCTTTGTGGCAAGCATCTTCTAAAAATTGGCATTCGTTTATGTCTATGAAAAGATAAAATTAAAGAGATTACTATATTTCGGCCCATACTGTTTAGCAATCTTATTCTCCAAACACTTAAGACAAAAGCTGCATAAACACTCGAAGATTAGATGAAAAGGCAACGCACAATAACGTAAAATACCTGCACACATAGTGCCATTATAACTGTACCCCGACTGGTTGCATGAACAGTCGTACGAGCCTGCAGCGTTGACGCAGTAGGAAGTCTCGTGGCAGTCATGTGACTCTTCGGCACATTCATCTATGTCTGAAAAAAGAGTTAGAAATAGGATTGCGTTGAATGTAGGTTTCGTTTAAGGCGTGACATTTTAACTCGGAAGAAATGAAAAAATTATTAAAGTAGGATTTGTGACGTATTTCTGACCTTTATATACCGGTATTGTTTTCGAAACGATCCGTTTTCAAATCCAAGCGAGATATGAAATTTTTAATAAGCCAAACGAAAAAGCCCTTCATCACCTTGATTGGCTGTTTATGCAGTATGCCTCCAGTAGCCAGTGCTTAGACGAAGTTCATTTAGATATTATTGCACATGATTTGTCCTGATTGATGTTTGTGGATTTTTCTCAGGATCAACCACAAGTCATCAACAGCAAAGTTCAGACGTAATTAAATAGTCATTTCGTAATGTATTTGACTTCTTGATCGAAAAGTCTACAAAGAAACGTCTTCAGTGGTACATGATAAGGAAAATAAAATATATACGATTTGGAAAGGTAACCTACCTACACACATGCTGCCATTATATCTGTATCCTGACTGGTTGCATGAACAGTCGAACGAGCCTGGGATGTTGATACAGTAGGCACTGACGTGGCAGTCATGTGTACCATTGGAGCATTCATTCACGTCTTGGAATTGAAAAGAAATGTTTGAGAAAAAGCATTTATACTAAGGTTTCCTTAGTTTCCTTAGTTTAAATAGTGAAGCAGTTTAAAAACGCCAAAAAATTTGGGCGCCACTAGGCGGGAATCCGGTCCAGTTTCAGCAAGTTGAGGACCCTGCTGATGTACTGAGGTATGAAGAAAAGAACCTTGAGATATTGTTATTCGGGTTTGCTTACCGGTACTTATAGTGTCAGGTTTCTGAAACATATCAGCATTGCCTCGTACACTGCAGTGCAAATCTAACACCACCATCAAGCTTTTGCAAGGAATTTAAAACTTTGTCTGAAATAGGGAGAAGCGTAAGCAATAACAAGGAGAATAAAAACTAAAATTCTCACTACGCTTTTCGGAGTAAAATTTCGTAAACATTACCATATTCTCCGAGTAAAGCAAAAAAGTAAATAGGTACTTGAAAATGCAATTTTAATCTCGCAAAAACAATGAACATGGTGCCCGAAGTAATTGCATACAAATTTTCTGGTAATCTTTTCCACTGCATGTACATTCCTAGATTGTAACACTCACCTTCACACTGGGGTGGAACACCAACATGGCCATCACTGCAGATACACGAAAAACCACTACTTGTGTCGACGCACTGCGCTGGAAACTCACAATTTGTCATTTCCGGGTCACTGCTACAAAACGCGATACCTTGGGTCTGGACTAGAAAAGAAAGCCATTCACAATGTTATCATTTTATATCAGGTTCCTGCTGATGAAAACATATACTATTCGGTATATAGATCTTGAGCTTTAGCAAAGTATTAATTCCTTCGGCAACCTATTCAAACCGAAGCAAATAACATAACAGACCGTTTTCGATGTCAAAATTCAACTCGGCAGTAAGGCCTAGTGGACACAAACAAAGGAAACTAATTGATCATGGTTATTCATTTCTTTTGCTTGTGTCCTCTGGGCCTTTTAGTATATCGAAAGTGGCCTATTCTAAAATTTCCCGGCAAGACCAGAATTACACTGTGATGTACCTTTACCGTTGTTATTGCTGGCTCAGGATTTGTTTCAAAATTTTTGATAATAGTCTTTAGAATGTACTTCCGGGTCTTTTTTTCAGTTCCACGGCGAAAAAACGGCATTTAATGGTTGCAGCTTTTTTTTTCTTAAAGAAAACCATAACAATAGCGAAGAAAGCGACGCCATGATTCCAATAATAGATCCCAACATCCGGCACAAGCAAGGGAAGAATGTTCTATTCATTTGTGTGAGTTGTACAATTTCATTTACTTTTATAAACGTGGCATAAGGTAGACGAAGAATTTCGGGAAACAGAATCCTCATTTTGGTATGTTGTGTTATTCCACTGACTTAAGACCAAACGCAATAAGCCAGATAACGAAGTACAAGCGACTTTTCATTCCTATTATGCTTTAAACTTGAAAAATAAATATATATTTTTCTAAAACGTCTAGTTTGTTCTGCGACATTTCTTAGTAACAGAATCAGCATTAATCAAATTATGCCATGAGAAACGGAGACCTTACCTGTAAATCTGCGACAAGTGATGATCAAAGAACGTCTTCCTCATAGGCTTTTTCTCAATAAGAGAAAACAATTTATTTGTAAAATGGGAAGACAAAACAATTAGTGGAAACTACTGTTATCTGCGCATTTCGACACCTCTTGCTCCACGAGTGCAAAAGAACACGAAAATGTCCTATCAGCAACTTCCATTGACTGTTAGATGTAATCTCTTAGTGCGAACTAAAATTGAGAGGCCATTATATTTTCCATTTTTCTCACTTGGCGACTACCAACATTTCTGACATCTCAGTTAATAGATTGTGTTTCAACACAAATATTAGGCAAAGTTGCTTGTCCTAAGTGTCACTAAAAGCTGATCGAAGCAAGTAGCTAGTACAATTTGAGCATATTAAAGGAATGCAACTGTAGCAAAAAAATCTGTGTTTTTTTGATAAGTCAACAACAACAATCCAGCTCACAGAGGGTCGGTCGTTGGGTTCATCTCACACCAGGAACTCGGAATTTTTTTTTTTCCGAATTGATGTCATTTCAACGTTTAAAGGGGCTCAGTCACGGCATTTTGATTTTTTTAAGCATCGAAAAAATTACCGTTAAATTGAAGGAAACCTGAAAATAACACTTTATAAAGATAGAAAAACATCGAAGAGATAATAATGAACCATAAAGGAACAAGGATGGTTAAGGATGGAGAAGATTGACACGGATTGCACAAAACGAATTTGAAAAGTTTAGCTAGACTTTTCAAACCGTTTAACCGTGACTGAGCCCCTTTAAACGTTGAAATGACATCAATTCGGAAAAAAAAAATTCCGAGTTCCTGGTGTGAGATGAACCCAACGACCGACCCTCTGTGAGCTGGATTGTTGTTGTTGACTTATCAAAAAAACACAGATTTTTTTGCTACAGTTGCATTCCTTTAATATGCTCAAATTGTACTAGCTACTTGCTTCGATCAGCTTTTAGTGACACTTAGGACAAGCAACTTTGCCTAATATTTGTGTTGAAACACAATCTATTAACTGAGATGTCAGAAATGTTGGTAGTCGCCAAGTGAGAAAAATGGAAAATATAATGGCCTCTCAATTTTAGTTCGCACTAAGAGATTACATCTAACAGTCAATGGAAGTTGCTGATAGGACATTTTCGTGTTCTTTTGCACTCGTGGAGCAAGAGGTGTCGAAATGCGCAGATAACAGTAGTTTCCACTAATTGTTTTGTCTTCCCATTTTACAAATAAATTGTTTTCTCTTATTGAGAAAAAGCCTATGAGGAAGACGTTCTTTGATCATCACTTGTCGCAGATTTACAGGTAAGGTCTCCGTTTCTCATGGCATAATTTGATTAATGCTGATTCTGTTACTAAGAAATGTCGCAGAACAAACTAGACGTTTTAGAAAAATATATATTTATTTTTCAAGTTTAAAGCATAATAGGAATGAAAAGTCGCTTGTACTTCGTTATCTGGCTTATTGCGTTTGGTCTTAAGTCAGTGGAATAACACAACATACCAAAATGAGGATTCTGTTTCCCGAAATTCTTCGTCTACCTTATGCCACGTTTATAAAAGTAAATGAAATTGTACAACTCACACAAATGAATAGAACATTCTTCCCTTGCTTGTGCCGGATGTTGGGATCTATTATTGGAATCATGGCGTCGCTTTCTTCGCTATTGTTATGGTTTTCTTTAAGAAAAAAAAAGCTGCAACCATTAAATGCCGTTTTTTCGCCGTGGAACTGAAAAAAAGACCCGGAAGTACATTCTAAAGACTATTATCAAAAATTTTGAAACAAATCCTGAGCCAGCAATAACAACGGTAAAGGTACATCACAGTGTAATTCTGGTCTTGCCGGGAAATTTTAGAATAGGCCACTTTCGATATACTAAAAGGCCCAGAGGACACAAGCAAAAGAAATGAATAACCATGATCAATTAGTTTCCTTTGTTTGTGTCCACTAGGCCTTACTGCCGAGTTGAATTTTGACATCGAAAACGGTCTGTTATGTTATTTGCTTCGGTTTGAATAGGTTGCCGAAGGAATTAATACTTTGCTAAAGCTCAAGATCTATATACCGAATAGTATATGTTTTCATCAGCAGGAACCTGATATAAAATGATAACATTGTGAATGGCTTTCTTTTCTAGTCCAGACCCAAGGTATCGCGTTTTGTAGCAGTGACCCGGAAATGACAAATTGTGAGTTTCCAGCGCAGTGCGTCGACACAAGTAGTGGTTTTTCGTGTATCTGCAGTGATGGCCATGTTGGTGTTCCACCCCAGTGTGAAGGTGAGTGTTACAATCTAGGAATGTACATGCAGTGGAAAAGATTACCAGAAAATTTGTATGCAATTACTTCGGGCACCATGTTCATTGTTTTTGCGAGATTAAAATTGCATTTTCAAGTACCTATTTACTTTTTTGCTTTACTCGGAGAATATGGTAATGTTTACGAAATTTTACTCCGAAAAGCGTAGTGAGAATTTTAGTTTTTATTCTCCTTGTTATTGCTTACGCTTCTCCCTATTTCAGACAAAGTTTTAAATTCCTTGCAAAAGCTTGATGGTGGTGTTAGATTTGCACTGCAGTGTACGAGGCAATGCTGATATGTTTCAGAAACCTGACACTATAAGTACCGGTAAGCAAACCCGAATAACAATATCTCAAGGTTCTTTTCTTCATACCTCAGTACATCAGCAGGGTCCTCAACTTGCTGAAACTGGACCGGATTCCCGCCTAGTGGCGCCCAAATTTTTTGGCGTTTTTAAACTGCTTCACTATTTAAACTAAGGAAACTAAGGAAACCTTAGTATAAATGCTTTTTCTCAAACATTTCTTTTCAATTCCAAGACGTGAATGAATGCTCCAATGGTACACATGACTGCCACGTCAGTGCCTACTGTATCAACATCCCAGGCTCGTTCGACTGTTCATGCAACCAGTCAGGATACAGATATAATGGCAGCATGTGTGTAGGTAGGTTACCTTTCCAAATCGTATATATTTTATTTTCCTTATCATGTACCACTGAAGACGTTTCTTTGTAGACTTTTCGATCAAGAAGTCAAATACATTACGAAATGACTATTTAATTACGTCTGAACTTTGCTGTTGATGACTTGTGGTTGATCCTGAGAAAAATCCACAAACATCAATCAGGACAAATCATGTGCAATAATATCTAAATGAACTTCGTCTAAGCACTGGCTACTGGAGGCATACTGCATAAACAGCCAATCAAGGTGATGAAGGGCTTTTTCGTTTGGCTTATTAAAAATTTCATATCTCGCTTGGATTTGAAAACGGATCGTTTCGAAAACAATACCGGTATATAAAGGTCAGAAATACGTCACAAATCCTACTTTAATAATTTTTTCATTTCTTCCGAGTTAAAATGTCACGCCTTAAACGAAACCTACATTCAACGCAATCCTATTTCTAACTCTTTTTTCAGACATAGATGAATGTGCCGAAGAGTCACATGACTGCCACGAGACTTCCTACTGCGTCAACGCTGCAGGCTCGTACGACTGTTCATGCAACCAGTCGGGGTACAGTTATAATGGCACTATGTGTGCAGGTATTTTACGTTATTGTGCGTTGCCTTTTCATCTAATCTTCGAGTGTTTATGCAGCTTTTGTCTTAAGTGTTTGGAGAATAAGATTGCTAAACAGTATGGGCCGAAATATAGTAATCTCTTTAATTTTATCTTTTCATAGACATAAACGAATGCCAATTTTTAGAAGATGCTTGCCACAAAGATGCCTATTGTCACAACTACGATGGAAATTACAACTGCACTTGTGTGTCTGGATACTATGGCAATGGCTCAGTTTGCTCAGGTCGGTTTTGCAATTATATCCGAGGCATTATGTAAATTAGGAATCTTTACTGCACAAGAGGATAATTTAATTTTTTCAAAATAACACTATGAAGTAATATGAAGCTCGTTAACATATACAAAGACAGAGGTGGCCCAACCCGTTGACATATTGACTTACATTTTGATATTTGCAATAAGCCATGGGATTTCCTTGCTTTTAACACATAATTTGTATTTTATGACGTTGTTTCCAAGCGCATCCGGGCATTTTAATTGATCAACACTGTCTGAGAGTCATTTTGTTGCAATGCTGCAACAAATACATGAAATTAATGCCCGAGGTCTCAGTGTGAACAAGTTTTTGTCATTTTTTAATACATAACAATTTGCCTTAGGAAAGATATAACCTGGTTAATCAGAGCCACCTAAAATATAGAAAATTTATACTAGCTCTGAAACTTGTCTGGTTGAGCTTTGCAAAAAGTTGTGTGTCAACATTGATCGCAATTCAATAATGGAAATGAGCTCGTTATGTGCAGTTAAATCTTAAATAAAGGGCGCTTCTTACAGGTCGCAATGAAGCTCTAATATGCCATCAATTAGACCACGATTAAATTCAACATCGATCGTGCGTTCAACAGACGCTTTACGTGCGCCAGAAGAGTGGAGGTTTTAATTCATCGAAGGAAGAGTATTGGGATGTGCAGGAAACTGTGACAGGACCCCAACAGAACTTTTATAAAAGCAATTGGTTTTTTATACATCTATAAGAACTTGAACAAAAGCTGTCAAAACAATCCCCTTAACTAAAGCTTGTTCTGTACCAAAAGCTTCATTTTTTTTTCTCGCAAGCTTCCAGTCGTATTAGTCTGCAATTCGAATACTCAATCAATGTCTTCCACTTGAATCATGCGCGTAAATGTATACTGAGAGACGAAATGGAGACAGTTGAAAAACATTTTTAATTGAAGATTAATTTCATTTGAAAACAATTGTTATTTTGTTTACAGCTCCAGAAAATGCCAAGCACCACTAGACCTTATCTTTTTACTCGACGCTTCAGGAAGTGTTGGAGAAGACAACTACTTGAAAGAAAAAGAATTCATTAAGATTGTGGCAAGTAGATATGAACTAGCTTCAACCAGTAGCGCTGCTGTTATCCCATTTAGCAGCCAAGCGACCAACGAAGTTCTGCTTGGCTCTATGAGAACAGCATTAGGGTTTGCTTCCGCAGTGGATAATATCCCGTATGATGCATTGTATACCCGTATTGACCTTGCACTTCGCCTGGCCTATGATGAATATTTTTTATCAGAAGACTCGAACGAAACACAGAAACTAGTGATATTGTTGACTGATGGAATACAAAGTAATTATCCTGGTATGACCCCATCTTATATTCCTATAGAAGACACAGTACAGCTCCTTCGTTCCAAAGCTGCTCGTATCTTTGCTGTTACTATTGGGGATAATATTGACATGGCAGCAATGAGAGCTGTTACCGAGGACGACGACATATTCCAAGCCACGGAGTTCAATGATTTGGTAGCGAAAGCCGACTCGATATCGAAGACATCATGCATTGACGCTCGTAAGCTAAAATTAATGTATATAATTTGCAGTTATTTCAACTTAAAGTATAACTAGCGACGTAAATTCTACCCGCGGGCATTAGAAAAGTAGTGATATTAATGTGAGCGTAAGCACAAAAAGCCTAATTAAAAAAATAGGACCACATTCCCTCATTGTGGCCTGAAATAACCATAGTACACAATGAACGAAACTGGGAATTAGCATGACTGAGCATGATCATGAACGGAGCGTACTTAAAGGCCTGAGGGCCCGTTCCGTGTAATCTGGAGGTCCCTGGTTCAAGCCATTCACCCTGCCGCTCACTGAATATACCTATTAGTGTGAATATACCTATTAGTGCTGGCTGGGGTGATTGCGCAAGCACCCCATGTGTTTGACATTAAATTTGCATTTACATTTTTTTTTACTTAGTAAGTAGCTAGCTCGTTTGTCTCCTACGAAAAAGGACATTTAGCCATGTTTTGTATATTATATTTGTACGTTTTGTATATTTTAGTATGGATTGCACACCTGCAATACACTAGCCATTGTTGCTGACATCAAGCGTTCTTGAACACTGGAGCGTGCAGGATAACGTATTGCAATACTTCTCACGCTGTTTCTATTTCTTTTACTAGTTCAGACGCAAGGAATCGCTGTTTGTAGCGCTGATCCGGAAATGACAAACTGTTATTATCCGGCACACTGCATCACCACGAGTAGCAATGTTTCCTGCGTGTGCGGAAATGGCTACGCTGGTGTTCCCCCCGAGTGTGAAGGTTAGGGTATGAGCAATGAATGAAATGAGGTTATTTAATACCTGCAACAAAGTCACTTGTTGCCTGGTTAGAGAATTAGATTCTCTTGAATTTTGTTTATTTTCCCTGGCCATAAAGTTTTATTACTAAACTACTTGTGCTAATTAAAATAGCGAACAATGGCCAAGTACAAAAATTAAGCTACAGCTAAGTTGGAACGCAACCGGTACTGGAAGAAAACGCAGAGAAATAAATGAACCGCTTTTCAAACGTTTTGGACTCAAATGTGAGGCATAGAAAAAGCTGTAAAGTAGTATTATGGTGATTAGCAGGTGGGGCATTGGCGGGCGAGCGGGAAGATTAACTTGTTTCACCGTGTAAACATGGCAAATGCCTTGCAAAGCTCAAAGAGGTAATTTATAATTAGCCAATATTCCCACTTTTATTTCAAACGCATTCTTTCTAGATATCGATGAATGTGTTGATAAGTTACATGACTGTCACGTGTCTGCCTACTGTGTGAATGCTGCAGGTTCATACAACTGCTCATGCAACCAAACGGGATACACTTACAACGGCAGCATGTGTGTAGGTATGTAAAATTTTTGGTTTGAATTTAAAGTTAGAACAGTGATACTCTATCTTTAACAGGGAAAGCATTTCAGGGACAGTAACTTAGAATATTAATCATAACAATTTGAAATCGGGATAAAAAAGCAAAGAGAGTGTGGACAAATTGATGGACCCCAGGAGAAAAAATTCAATAATAGACAAAATAATGGTCACCAAAGCAATCAGTAGAGACTATATATTGAATTGCTCTCGTGTTATCTTTCTTAGAAGTATGTATTTTCTATTTCCCGGCTGAGCTTCACATTTTCGCTTTCATTAGCTCAAAAGTTGAGACATTTCCTACACAATTGCCTATAAAATATAGAGGTCGCTGATGATTAAGCGATTAGGGGGTCGTGTTAGAACCCAATAGATGTCCAGTAATCGGCCAATAAGCCCGGTCTCTAACCAACAGAAATTGAACTGATCTGTGTACAATCATCACATAAACCAAGGTTTCCGTGAATTTTTATCTTCTCCCGAGTAGGTTGCTTACGAGAAATTGACCAAAGGGAATTCAGTGCTAGGCCTAGGGACTAGTCTTTCGTGTCGTATAATAACTTTGGGAAAATCAGTTGATCACTGATATATGAGAAAAAATTGAGCTGGTGCGTCCAGTGAACCGCTAAGAAATCACAGTGCGTGTTTCTACGTCTTGCGTATAGGGATATACACTGGGGACAACTTCGCCGAAGCGTTACATTGTGTAAAGTTGTGCTGCTCTTTGTTTACTAACAGATATTGATGAGTGCCTGCAGGACTTGGATAACTGCGATGAAGCCGTTACCCAATGTATTAACACACTGGGTTCCTACATTTGCTCCTGTTACAAGAAGAACTATGTTTGGAATGGAAGCATCTGCATCGGTTAAGTATTGCATATATTCTTTGGCCCATGATGGCTGGTTTTCACTAAGGCATAAGCATGAGCATAAGCCGACATACGCAGGCGCAATGCGATGTTGATAATTAACGCCTTCTGTTGGAAGTTTCCCTAGGTGCTAATTATCAGCATCTTACTGCTTCTGCGTATGTCGGCTTATGCATGCTTATGCGCTGGTGAAAACCAGCCTTGACCAATGCAACCTAGTAACTTGATAAAATAAATGAACGTAGCCTCTATTAAGAAAGGTTTTTCCTTAAGCCTTAACGCCTTCACAAGGCTATCGTTAAAAAGTATAAAGCAAGCAGAAGAAAACAAAAAGACGATTGATTGATTATACCGTGATTAAGCGTCATTTCAACAATAACGTTTACTTTTAGTTTACAAAACGCTAGCAGTCTCTTCGATATTATCTTTATAAAGTGACTAACCTTCAAGGCAATCGCAAACTATCCACATGTAAGTTGTTTGCTTGCTCTCCAACAAAATCAATTTGGATTTAGGATGATATCGTCCCATACACCC
>JAHPZR010041399.1:0-13083 GCA_019787425.1 Platygyra sinensis | reverse complement strand
GTAACTTAGAATATTAATCATAACAATTTGAAATCGGGATAAAAAAGCAAAGAGAGTGTGGACAAATTGATGGACCCCAGGAGAAAAAATTCAATAATAGACAAAATAATGGTCACCAAAGCAATCAGTAGAGACTATATATTGAATTGCTCTCGTGTTATCTTTCTTAGAAGTATGTATTTTCTATTTCCCGGCTGAGCTTCACATTTTCGCTTTCATTAGCTCAAAAGTTGAGACATTTCCTACACAATTGCCTATAAAATATAGAGGTCGCTGATGATTAAGCGATTAGGGGTCGTGTTAGAACCCATAGATGTCCAGTAATCGGCCAATAAGCCCGGTCTCTAACCAACAGAAATTGAACTGATCTGTGTACAATCATCACATAAACCAAGGTTCCGTGAATTTTTATCTTCTCCCGAGTAGGTTGCTTACGAGAAATTGACCAAAGGGAATTCAGTGCTAGGCCTAGGGACTAGTCTTTCGTGTCGTATAAATAACTTTGGGAAAATCAGTTGATCACTGATATATGAGAAAAAATTGAGCTGGTGCGTCCAGTGAACCGCTAAGAAATCACAGTGCGTGTTTCTACGTCTTGCGTATAGGGATATACACTGGGACAACTTCGCCGAAGCGTTACATTGTGTAAAGTTGTGCTGCTCTTTGTTTACTAACAGATATTGATGAGTGCCTGCAGGACTTGGATAACTGCGATGAAGCCGTTACCCAATGTATTAACACACTGGGTTCCTACATTTGCTCCTGTTACAAGAAGAACTATGTTTGGAATGGAAGCATCTGCATCGGTTAAGTATTGCATATATTCTTTGGCCCATGATGGCTGGTTTTCACTAAGGCATAAGCATGAGCATAAGCCGACATACGCAGGCGCAATGCGATGTTGATAATTAACGCCTTCTGTTGGAAGTTTCCCTAGGTGCTAATTATCAGCATCTTACTGCTTCTGCGTATGTCGGCTTATGCATGCTTATGCGCTGGTGAAAACCAGCCTTGACCAATGCAACCTAGTAACTTGATAAAATAAATGAACGTAGCCTCTATTAAGAAAGGTTTTTCCTTAAGCCTTAACGCCTTCACAAGGCTATCGTTAAAAAGTATAAAGCAAGCAGAAGAAAACAAAAAGACGATTGATTGATTATACCGTGATTAAGCGTCATTTCAACAATAACGTTTACTTTTAGTTTACAAAACGCTAGCAGTCTCTTCGATATTATCTTTATAAAGTGACTAACCTTCAAGGCAATCGCAAACTATCCACATGTAAGTTGTTTGCTTGCTCTCCAACAAAATCAATTTGGATTTAGGATGATATCGTCCCATACACCCGTTTCCACCTAGAAATCTTGCTGTTACTAAAATATTAACGTCAATGTTTGAATCTATTCTTTATGAAAAGACGTAAACGAATGTGAGGACCTTTCTCGTTGCGCTGAGAATGCCACATGTACGAATTTGGACGGGTCTTATGATTGCAACTGCTCAACAGCGGAATCACATCTCTGCTTTGGTATGTGAAGCCTCATCTTTAATATATACGCAGTGGTTAAACACACCTACTAGCAATTTCTTGTTAACCTAAACGCTTAAAGATATCTGCTAGCGTGGACTAACTGTGTAATTAATTACATTGCTAAATAATGTTAGTCAATTTCTAATTTGTATAATGCTGGACACCTTACAATAAGAAGTCGATATCAACATAAGACACCACAAAAAAGAATTGCATTTGCCGAAAACGTTATAATTAACCAGTGCATGATAAGTTTCTGTCACTTATTGTGATTTTAAGCTTTCTAGGGGGACTGATTATTTCTTTTTTGAAAAAACATGAAAAATGAGGCTCGTGGTTGGTGGCACTTATTAGGTGGCCGAACACAGTTTTCGCGCGCGCTTTTGCTGACGCAATTTAGCACGTGCACAAGGATTTCAAAAAACAAAGATCTCGTCAATAGAGCGACCATTTTATTCACTCAACACCCGCACTATCTGTGTAATTTTCCTCTATAATTGAACGCAGTGTATTGATGGCTTTAGTCTTTTATTACAAAGATATGTTAGGAAAGGTAACGATGCAAAGAACCCAGCAATTTTTAGCTTTTGTTTGTTACCGAAAGAACCCGAAGAACCCAGTTAAATGCAACGCATGTGCAGTTGCTCGAAAAAATGAGACCGATTGTTTTAGCAGAAACATACCGATTTCTAACGATCCAGTCGTTAGAATTTCAAGAAATTTGGCAGAAAATAAATCAGAGACCACGTGAATGATCTATCAAAAAATCAGAATTTTGACATAGGGAATTTTTTTAATAATACAGAAAACGATTAACGGCGAATTACGTAAATCGCCCATGTCAATATTTTATTAGAACAGTGTTGGCAGAAGGGATTTAATGTCAATTCTTAGTGTTAAATAAAGTTTATTATTATTATTATTATAGTGCGCAAAAGATGAAAACAATCTAACGACTGGATTTTTTAAAAATAAACAAAAGCCATTATTTAAGGACGTTCGCGCCCATTGCTACTGCGCATCTCTAGTGCGCACGCTATTCATTGGTCACGCGCGCGCCACGTCATTTTTAAGCGCGCGCACGGATTCAAAAACTCAACAAAATATAGGGCTGACGACCTTTGCGTTAACTTTGTGTGCGAATATTTTTGTTGGATGCTCGGTGACCCCCACTTTTTTTTCGGCAGATCACTTCCTTTTCTGATTATTTTCATTATACTAAAAAACAAAAAAATCTGTACGTGGGAAGTTTTAATTATTTCTCATATACTATTCAAATAGGGCCGAATTGGTACGTGGATACAGGTGTGTGTAACTTAGAAGTTGTAATTTTTAAGGCTAATTGTAGCTGATTTAATGACATATGTAGCAAAGATCTATCAAATAGGCCTATATATGCTGTTTTAAGGACATATAACTTAGATATGATTCTTCAACTTAAATATATGCCGATAGTAATGAATCCGGCCAGAATCGCCTCGAATGACTGGAAATCCTAGAAATGCTATGGTCCGGGCTGCGCCTTATCTTCAAAACGAGTTCGGGGACCCCCAATTTTTTTTACGTTTTTAATCTAATCTTATCATTTTCTACCTGCAGTCAAAGTTTTAAAAAAATCTGTGCGTGGGAAGTTTTTGGGCGCGAACGTCCTTAAGCCTTGTTTTTAGCCAGCCCAGTTGCCATGGCAACGGTACACACCATAGTCAAAATGCGAGAATAAAGATTTGTGTGGTTAACCTTGACTCTTGCAAAAAACGGGCGCCAAAGCATAAATAGTTTAAAAGTTGTAGTGAATTAGGCATAAGCACTTGAAAACTGTGTTCGGCCACCTTAAACCTTGATATTGCCTTCATATTCTCAACTATAATTAACTTACAGATTGCGTATCCTTGCATATTACCTTAACTATTTACAATGAAACTCTTGAGAAGAAGAAAAGGGAGGATGTGCTACAAAATTGGTAGGTTTAAGGGGCATGTAACAGGCCCCGAGGAAACAATATCTGATTTTACACTCTTTTAGGGACCACGTTGTGTGACACTCCAAGAGTACGAATAACTAATGTTGGACGGAGAGTCGATCAACCCGCTGTGGTTCAGTTGAGTTCATTTTACACATTTAAAACAAACATTGAAGTGAGGTGCGCGCAGATATGGACACAAACCATGTCTTGGATATTAGCAAGTCCATCATTAAACTACTCTGAAGCTATCTTGAATGGAACTATAGTCTCGCCGAACACAAGCAAATGGACTCTCTCAGACCATCATTTACCATTCGCCCACGATCTATATGCTTTGTACTTCGTTTACACCATAGTCCAAGGAGACAATAATAAAACAGAGAATGTATATGATAAAGGTTATATTACAATACAACCCTTACCACTGGAGGCAATAATCTCAGGTGAAACTGAAATAACCAGAGGAAATAAGCAGAACATCGTCCTTAATGGATCCGAGTCTCATGATCCTCATGTTGGCCCCGGGGCCCTGGAGACGCTGACATTTTATTGGTTTTGTAAGAAATCCAGTGAGGAATTCCCAACGGAAAACCTGCTAGAGATACAGGTGGTATATGTTCCTTTGAATGGCTCTGGCTTAAATGGCGGCTGTTTTGGTACGGGCGTTGGGAGACTGGAGTCCACTGAACCTGTTGTAGCGTTAAATGCTTCAGTAATGGAGAACACAAACTGCCTCATACGTCTTTCAACTAATCGTTACCAAAGACGCCAGAACGTCAAGTGACAGAAAGACTGTTCACGTGGTCGAGGGAAGTCCTCCTGAAGTTTCACTTAAGTAAGTATAGAAACTGCAAAATTTGGGGAATGTTTCACAGTATTGACAATGATCGATCACAATGATCACATTGCTGTTGCTGTAGGTCCCCCTTATGGCTCATGATTTAGCTTTCGCTCAAAACTCTTGGGAAATAGTATAAAACCAATATGAAAAAGAGATGGATTATTTAATCTTGTAATAGAAGCTCAGTAGCAAACTTATGGAGCTTTGTAGTTCAATAAGCAGAAGGACATAGAAACACATGTAAGAGGCAACTTTCATTTGCTCTCCTGCTTTGGCGTAATCTTTTCTATATTTTTCTCCAATAGTTTTATATTAAATGATCGTTTAAACGTGATCCCGTCCGCGCCATTGACCATCTCAGCGGACTACCTGGGCTACTCTTGTGATGACGAAGTGGAGTACCAGTGGACTCTTTACGAAGAAGGCGAAGACGAGGAATGGGCTCAAATCTCGAGCAACGCCGGCAACTCCAAAGTGTTTACAGTAGACCCAAACACTCTTGAAGACAATACGAAGTATAGATTAGAATTGATCGTTCTACTCAGCAATGCAACCCCGTCTACAAGTGTGCAGATTTTCAAGACGGTAATCCTTCCACGTGACGGCTCATGTAGTATAACACCCGACACTGGTGAAGCAGTTTATACATCATTTGAGCTGTTTTGTTTCGGCTGGTTTGCTCTCAATGAAACTTTCACCTATGAAGTGCAGATAATTGGGGATGGTTACATACATTATACATTGTATTATGGCCTTGCTGATAAACTGCAATTAGTTTTACCGCAAGGAAATGCCTCAAATGGATATTTATCATACATTAAAGTATTCGTTTCAAGAAGCAATGGTGCTACATCAGAGCTGGATATTTCAGTAACGGTATGAACTGTTGTCATGGCATTTTGCGAGCACGTCGAGGTGGGAAGCATTTTGCAAAGTATCTGTTAATTTTGTCTAGCTGCAGAAATTCATTCATTAAAAAGACTTAAGGATATGACACACACACAGACACACACACAAAAAGACGATTTTCAAGTAGGTAAGGTTTAATTCGCTAAATATATGAGCGAGAGAAAATGGGCGGGGTAGAAACAATAAAATGTGACTCATTGATGTGCGTTATTACCAATATCAATTTTGGTCTAGTATGAAAGTAAATTAAATAAAGGTGAATTGGGTTGATTACTATCATAAACTGTCGCATTGTTTATTGTTCTAGGTAACTCCACCTGGACCGAAAGCGGAACAAGATCTTTTTGAACTTCTTGAAAAATCTCCAAGCTTGTTCGAGGAGCATCTTGACACAATGGATACGCACAGGGCCTGGCAGCTAATGACGGCAGTGCTGTTGACAATAGAGACACAAGCATTGACGAAACACAACTTTTCCAACGAAACAGTATCGACTGAGCAGAAGAGTGCTGTAATTATTAAACTCACCGTTCAATAATTGATGCAGGCGAATCTATATGTCGTTGATTCAAATTACTGTACGCGATCGAATTGTAAATCCGAGGTGAAATAAAGTTGATTTATGTATGTATGTAAACATGTGATCGTGTTACGACTGTGAACAACAGTGAGGTCATAACGGAAAAATCTCAAACCGACAACTTGCCTAGTTACGGTAAGGCCGTAGGTATTAACCACAGTAAAAAATGAAATTGAAGAATGTTAATGGAAGTGCAAAAATCTTAACAAATGTCCAAACTTTTCGGGATTGTGCCCTTCATCATTTTGGCACTTCCATCAACATTCTTCACTTTTATTTTTATTGTAGTAAACAAGTGCCACGCAGCCTACCAAGCTTTTCTTAGCTTCTTGCATCGCATTTACCACAGCCAGTAGGGGTATCAAATGGTCTTTGCGAGCATTTGCGTCTATTTTTTGCGAGCACGAGCAGTGATCAATTTTCTCATGCGAGCAGCGAGCACTTTAGAAATTACAATTGGCGAGCAGCGAAAACTTCGTAAATTTTCTGCCAGTTGGAATCTCTTTTTATTTAAACGTTGTTTTATACCAAATAATCCTGCTGGTACTATCAAAACAGGACAACAGGCGCAAAGCTAGGCAATTTGTTAAGCTTAAGGCCTTATCGCGGTTCCACTACCAGTGGCTTACAGCCAATTATGCCTTGTTCAATATACCGTTTGCTGCAAAATTACTTCACCTAGCTTCACGAGAGTCAGTGGGTGGACGGGATCTGAAGCTCTTTAAGGCGCTGTTTACAAGCAAGAAGGTCCCCTCTCAAGAGGGTTAAAGATAGCCCGTCTCTACAAGCGCAATGTTTCTGGGTAGTGTTCAGTACCCTACTACCTTGGGCTGCACTCTGGCCGGTCATTTTCAGTAAACGTCAACAAAACGAGGAAACATCTTTCCAGAAACATTCATGGCTCGCGCATGTTTCCACAATGTTTCCCAGTTTCACAAACAGGACACATTGTTTCCAGTGTCAGTTTTCGTTTCCAAGATGCAAATTATGCTTACGCTACACGGCAGGGAATTTTAACGAAAATCCGAGCATGCGAACAGTTATAAAAAATTTGCGAGCACGAGTAAGCGAGCACTCATCTAATTTTTGCCAGCATTTCGAGCAAAGGCCAAATTTTGCGAGCACTTTGAAACTGGATGGGACCATTTGATACCCCTGCCAGTCAAAGCGCGTGTTATATCGGCTACAAGCACAAGCCACATAAAACATTATAATAATGGGTATTATTGGTTGTAATACAATGAAATACACGGTAATAACCAGACCATACTAACTTGATATTCAGTCTCTTCGATCTCTGCATTAGGAAACGCTTGCCTCATATTTTGCGGAAGTTCAAAGCTCTGATCCTCTGTAAAGTTGAAACGTTTTTCTTGAAGTCCACACGACGTTTCGCGACCCAGCATGACATCCATCCCTGGGACATGGAGGCTCTTAGGAGATTGGGATACTGCTAATCTTATCGCCAGAGTGCGGAGTAACGTTTTAACAATGCCCATCGACTCCAAAACAATATCTTTTGCCTAGAAAAATAAAATTCAAATTAAGCTAAATTTTCATTTTCCCTGAATCATAACCATTTTACAAAAGTGTACCTTCAGTTGGTCAGAGGACAGAAGTCCGGTGTTCCCATTTACTGCCGCATCATTTGCAGATACCATAAGCAGCTCAACTGTTCCATACAGCAAGTTATAAACTCCTTGGAAAATAAACTTTTCGTCTTTGGCGTTCATTTTCCTTGCGTTAGAAAGCAGTACATCAGTCAAGTTTCCCAGTATTGTCGGAAGAAGGTCCTGTAGAGGAAATTATGCTACTAAATACTGAGATTTCCTAACCATGAGACAATCCAACTCAAGCAGTTTCCACATGCTAAGAAGGCATTAAAAGCACTGCGTTTATTTAAGTAGCATGTTACCTTACTGTGGAAGGATAACTCGGTGACAGTCTTTCCAGCTGTCGCTAAAAATGCTGAAATAAAAACTACACTTGGAAGATCATCGAGCTCTGCAAGTTGAAACCGCTTTAAGGCAATGTCTCTGAGCTGCAAGAAACAGATCATATCGGTCTTTTTAGATTTGGCTTAATTTCCCTAGTTCGTGACTGAAACTCCAAATTACCTTGCTTTTTACTCATCGACTACTTTGCCTTCAATCAAAAAGAACTGTAAAACGCCATCACGTTTAATGACGACCCTTTCAAACTGACACGGCCCAAGTGGCTCATCAGGCCGGAGCTTTCCCGATTTCCGTAGCATGCATGAAGCGACCAGAAGGATTTGATGCTAATCCATTGCTGGGTTACCCCAAGCATTAAATTCGCCGGTACCCATTTATATACCTTGGGTGGATAGAAGTAGTTTTAGAGTGTACAAGTGTTGCCCAAGAGCACAACTCAGACTTGGACCCAGGGCTCGAACCCAGGGTTCGAACCCAAGTCAAGCGCACTAACCATCAGGCCACCGCACCTACCATAATACCAAATCTAGATAGGACAGTTAAAAAGTTTAATAATTACAGCACTCTTCTGCTCAGTCGATACTGTTTCGTTGGAAAAGTTGTGTTTCGTCAATGCTTGTGTCTCTATTGTCAACAGCACTGCCGTCATTAGCTGCCAGGCCCTGTGCGTATCCATTGTGTCAAGATGCTCCTCGAACAAGCTTGGAGATTTTTCAAGAAGTTCAAAAAGATCTTGTTCCGCTTTCGGTCCAGGTGGAGTTACCTAGAACAATAAACAATGCGACAGTTTATGATAGTAATCAACCCAATTCACCTTTATTTAATTTACTTTCATACTAGACCAAAATTGATATTGGTAATAACGCACATCAATGAGTCACATTTTATTGTTTCTACCCCGCCCATTTTCTCTCGCTCATATATTTAGCGAATTAAACCTTACCTACTTGAAAATCGTCTTTTTGTGTGTGTGTCTGTGTGTGTGTCATATCCTTAAGTCTTTTTAATGAATGAATTTCTGCAGCTAGACAAAATTAACAGATACTTTGCAAAATGCTTCCCACCTCGACGTGCTCGCAAAATGCCATGACAACAGTTCATACCGTTACTGAAATATCCAGCTCTGATGTAGCACCATTGCTTCTTGAAACGAATACTTTAATGTATGATAAATATCCATTTGAGGCATTTCCTTGCGGTAAAACTAATTGCAGTTTATCAGCAAGGCCATAATACAATGTATAATGTATGTAACCATCCCCAATTATCTGCACTTCATAGGTGAAAGTTTCATTGAGAGCAAACCAGCCGAAACAAAACAGCTCAAATGATGTATAAACTGCTTCACCAGTGTCGGGTGTTATACTACATGAGCCGTCACGTGGAAGGATTACCGTCTTGAAAATCTGCACACTTGTAGACGGGGTTGCATTGCTGAGTAGAACGATCAATTCTAATCTATACTTCGTATTGTCTTCAAGAGTGTTTGGGTCTACTGTAAACACTTTGGAGTTGCCGGCGTTGCTCGAGATTTGAGCCCATTCCTCGTCTTCGCCTTCTTCGTAAAGAGTCCACTGGTACTCCACTTCGTCATCACAAGAGTAGCCCAGGTAGTCCGCTGAGATGGTCAATGGCGCGGACGGGATCACGTTTAAACGATCATTTAATATAAAACTATTGGAGAAAAATATAGAAAAGATTACGCCAAAGCAGGAGAGCAAATGAAAGTTGCCTCTTACATGTGTTTCTATGTCCTTCTGCTTATTGAACTACAAAGCTCCATAAGTTTGCTACTGAGCTTCTATTACAAGATTAAATAATCCATCTCTTTTTCATATTGGTTTTATACTATTTCCCAAGAGTTTTGAGCGAAAGCTAAATCATGAGCCATAAGGGGGACCTACAGCAACAGCAATGTGATCATTGTGATCGATCATTGTCAATACTGTGAAACATTCCCCAAAATTTTGCAGTTTCTATACTTACTTAAGTGAAACTTCAGGAGGACTTCCCTCGACCACGTGAACAGTCTTTCTGTCACTTGACGTTCTGGCGTCTTTGGTAACGATTAGTTGAAAGACGTATGAGGCAGTTGTGTTCTCCATTACTGAAGCATTTAACGCTACAACAGGTTCAGTGGACTCCAGTCTCCCAACGCCCGTACCAAAACAGCCGCCATTTAAGCCAGAGCCATTCAAAGGAACATATACCACCTGTATCTCTAGCAGGTTTTCCGTTGGGAATTCCTCACTGGATTTCTTACAAAACCAATAAAATGTCAGCGTCTCCAGGGCCCCGGGGCCAACATGAGGATCATGAGACTCGGATCCATTAAGGACGATGTTCTGCTTATTTCCTCTGGTTATTTCAGTTTCACCTGAGATTATTGCCTCCAGTGGTAAGGGTTGTATTGTAATATAACCTTTATCATATACATTCTCTGTTTTATTATTGTCTCCTTGGACTATGGTGTAAACGAAGTACAAAGCATATAGATCGTGGGCGAATGGTAAATGATGGTCTGAGAGAGTCCATTTGCTTGTGTTCGGCGAGACTATAGTTCCATTCAAGATAGCTTCAGAGTAGTTTAATGATGGACTTGCTAATATCCAAGACATGGTTTGTGTCCATATCTGCGCGCACCTCACTTCAATGTTTGTTTTAAATGTGTAAAATGAACTCAACTGAACCACAGCGGGTTGATCGACTCTCCGTCCAACATTAGTTATTCGTACTCTTGGAGTGTCACACAACGTGGTCCCTAAAAGAGTGTAAAATCAGATATTGTTTCCTCGGGGCCTGTTACATGCCCCTTAAACCTACCAATTTTGTAGCACATCCTCCCTTTTCTTCTTCTCAAGAGTTTCATTGTAAATAGTTAAGGTAATATGCAAGGATACGCAATCTGTAAGTTAATTATAGTTGAGAATATGAAGGCAATATCAAGGTTTAAGGTGGCCGAACACAGTTTTCAAGTGCTTATGCCTAATTCACTACAACTTTTAAACTATTTATGCTTTGGCGCCCGTTTTTTGCAAGAGTCAAGGTTAACCACACAAATCTTTATTCTCGCATTTTGACTATGGTGTGTACCGTTGCCATGGCAACTGGGCTGGCTAAAAACAAGGCTTAAGGACGTTCGCGCCCAAAAACTTCCCACGCACAGATTTTTTTAAAACTTTGACTGCAGGTAGAAAATGATAAGATTAGATTAAAAACGTAAAAAAAATTGGGGGTCCCCGAACTCGTTTTGAAGATAAGGCGCAGCCCGGACCATAGCATTTCTAGGATTTCCAGTCATTCGAGGCGATTCTGGCCGGATTCATTACTATCGGCATATATTTAAGTTGAAGAATCATATCTAAGTTATATGTCCTTAAAACAGCATATATAGGCCTATTTGATAGATCTTTGCTACATATGTCATTAAATCAGCTACAATTAGCCTTAAAAATTACAACTTCTAAGTTACACACACCTGTATCCACGTACCAATTCGGCCCTATTTGAATAGTATATGAGAAATAATTAAAACTTCCCACGTACAGATTTTTTTTGTTTTTTAGTATAATGAAAATAATCAGAAAAGGAAGTGATCTGCCGAAAAAAAAGTGGGGGTCACCGAGCATCCAACAAAAATATTCGCACACAAAGTTAACGCAAAGGTCGTCAGCCCTATATTTTGTTGAGTTTTTGAATCCGTGCGCGCGCTTAAAAATGACGTGGCGCGCGCGTGACCAATGAATAGCGTGCGCACTAGAGATGCGCAGTAGCAATGGGCGCGAACGTCCTTAAATAATGGCTTTTGTTTATTTTTAAAAAATCCAGTCGTTAGATTGTTTTCATCTTTTGCGCACTATAATAATAATAATAATAAACTTTATTTAACACTAAGAATTGACATTAAATCCCTTCTGCCAACACTGTTCTAATAAAATATTGACATGGGCGATTTACGTAATTCGCCGTTAATCGTTTTCTGTATTATTAAAAAATTCCCTATGTCAAAATTCTGATTTTTTTGATAGATCATTCACGTGGTCTCTGATTTATTTTTCTGCCAAATTTCTTGAAATTCTAACGACTGGATCGTTAGAAATCGGTATGTTTCTGCTAAAACAATCGGTCTCATTTTTTCGAGCAACTGCACATGCGTTGCATTTAACTGGGTTCTTCGGTTCTTTCGGTAACAAACAAAAGCTAAAAATTGCTGGGTTCTTTGCATCGTTACCTTTCCTAACATATCTTTGTAATAAAAGACTAAAGCCATCAATACACTGCGTTCAATTATAGAGGAAAATTACACAGATAGTGCGGGTGTTGAGTGAATAAAATGGTCGCTCTATTGACGAGATCTTTGTTTTTTGAAATCCTTGTGCACGTGCTAAATTGCGTCAGCAAAAGCGCGCGCGAAAACTGTGTTCGGCCACCTAATAAGTGCCACCAACCACGAGCCTCATTTTTCATGTTTTTTCAAAAAAGAAATAATCAGTCCCCCTAGAAAGCTTAAAATCACAATAAGTGACAGAAACTTATCATGCACTGGTTAATTATAACGTTTTCGGCAAATGCAATTCTTTTTTGTGGTGTCTTATGTTGATATCGACTTCTTATTGTAAGGTGTCCAGCATTATACAAATTAGAAATTGACTAACATTATTTAGCAATGTAATTAATTACACAGTTAGTCCACGCTAGCAGATATCTTTAAGCGTTTAGGTTAACAAGAAATTGCTAGTAGGTGTGTTTAACCACTGCGTATATATTAAAGATGAGGCTTCACATACCAAAGCAGAGATGTGATTCCGCTGTTGAGCAGTTGCAATCATAAGACCCGTCCAAATTCGTACATGTGGCATTCTCAGCGCAACGAGAAAGGTCCTCACATTCGTTTACGTCTTTTCATAAAGAATAGATTCAAACATTGACGTTAATATTTTAGTAACAGCAAGATTTCTAGGTGGAAACGGGTGTATGGGACGATATCATCCTAAATCCAAATTGATTTTGTTGGAGAGCAAGCAAACAACTTACATGTGGATAGTTTGCGATTGCCTTGAAGGTTAGTCACTTTATAAAGATAATATCGAAGAGACTGCTAGCGTTTTGTAAACTAAAAGTAAACGTTATTGTTGAAATGACGCTTAATCACGGTATAATCAATCAATCGTCTTTTGTTTTCTTCTGCTTGCTTTATACTTTTTAACGATAGCCTTGTGAAGGCGTTAAGGCTTAAGGAAAAACCTTTCTTAATAGAGGCTACGTTCATTTATTTTATCAAGTTACTAGGTTGCATTGGTCAAG
>JAHPZR010041398.1:0-26718 GCA_019787425.1 Platygyra sinensis | reverse complement strand
GAGGAAGCAGTGTTCGTTGGGGATCCAAAGAAACTGTAACTGTGGATGGTTCATTGAGTTACGATGGAGATATTGGCCCTGGAAATCTCACAGGGCTCAATTTTGCTTGGTCCTGTCTACAAGAAAATATCACTATGAGTAGTAATTGTTTTGGTTCTTTTGTTGGAGTTGTGAGTGCTATGTCCAGTGTCATTACTATCGACCCTGGTAGATTAGACGTTAATAAGAGCTATGTCCTAAGACTGGACTTAACCAAAGATACTAGAAGCTCCTTTGCTGAAATGTTCTTCGAGATAGCAGCTGGAGAGGTACCACAGGTGACTCTAAGGTAAACATCTTAACAACTGAGGGGAAGAGCTATAAGCTGCAAAATGTTTCTGCAAAATGTTAGTATATCTTGTGTTTAGGGCCTCTTTTCAAAAGCTCGGGCTTCTTTTTATTCAGGTTCAATCAAATGTAGTCAAATGTTTCTAAGCGTTTACTTGAAAACAGTTGTCAAGTTGAGTCAAAGCTCCTTGGCCGGTAACCCTTGTAGAGATTCGAGTTCACCTGAATTGAAATCTCCTTAGTTTCCTGTAAACACTTTCTTGTTTGCGCAACATTGCCTCCCGCCATTCCGTTATTCTGGACTTTTGGGCTTTTCTTGTTAGTCATCTTTTTAGCCTATGTTTTCAGATTTTCGCTCGGTAAAAAGCTGCCACGGGTCGAACCCGTAGGTAAGCACGGGGTATTGCAAACGTTAAAGTGCAATGATTCATCAGGGACTAAAACTCAACCTGACTCCGTGTAAAAAAGTCCTCCAGGTTTGTTGGATCATGACACATAATTAATTCCATAGAGAATTTTATTAACTGCATTTACGCATTTTCGCATTCACTATTCCGTTCTACATATCGACCACAATGTTGAGTATTGGTGTTAACGAGTATTTTAATTGGTGCTCTGCAACCAAATCCGAAAATGAATCATCTTTACATGTTTTGCTCTTTTTTTTATTTCTTTCTGTTTAAGATGCTTTGTAGATTGTGGAACGATAGTATCCGCTTCGAACAAACTCCGAGTGACATCAGAATGTCTCAATTCCCCTTGCAATGGTTCAGTTTATGAATGGCGATTAAAAAAATTGAATGACAATTCCGGCAAGTGGGAAGATATACCTATTCTATCTAATATGACTTCAACTGCTGTGAATGCGACCAATATGATTATCAAGAAGAACTCCTTGCAGTCCGAATCAAAATACAGTTTGAAGTTGTACGTGATTTCTTTACAAGGAGCGGAAGGTTTTGCCGTACTCTATTTTGAGACAGCTGGGGCACCGCACAGCGGGTACTGCACGCCATCAGCCCATGAAGGCGTGTCACTTGAGACGGAGTTTACATTTAAATGCTTTGATTGGCAAGATACAACTGCGTCTTACCTATGAATTTCAACTTGGAGATGAGCCAATATCCTATGGGAGCTCTCCCCAGTCTGTGTCGACAGGGTTACCGGCCGGATCTCCAGAGGACGATTACCAGTTGCAAATTAACATCGCTATCAAGAATGCTGTTGGCGTAGCAGTTATGATAAATCTGGTTGTTAAGGTAATTTCTTCGAAATATAACTCACCATATATTTTCTTTTAACATTTACCTGTCGGCTGATTATTTCAAGAGAGCTTAAAGTTTGAAATTAAAATGGGAGTCCTGGTATTCATTTAGGAGCAGGAGGATCTGCAATAAACCCCATAATTCCTTACATTATCTGCTTTCCACAAAAGTTTATGTTTTAGCATGTCTATCAGTTTGTGAAATTAGGGGAAAACGAAGAAAGTTGAGTGAGAAGAACATCAATGGCTGTACTGTATCATTGTTATGGAGTAATTTGGTGTGGTTTTTCATTATAAAGCCACCCATATTTAGCCAACAGAGATTCAATTTGTTTCAAGCACGTATTGTTGTTGAGAGCACATATGTTCAGTAATAGCTTAAAACTCTGCAATAGAAATTGGTCTATGTTCCCCGTATAGAAAAGATAGAAAGATAGAAAGAGAGTAATCTCTGTATTAATTAAAACTAAATAAAATTATCGTTGGAGCCCGGTACTGGTTTAAGAGGAAAAAAAAGATGAGATGTCTTTCGCAAGCCAAGCCTTTTTTTATATGTTGTGTATCTGCACGCGCTCGTGAGCGCGCGCTTATGACGCAAAAATTGTGCGCGTTAGGAATGCGCAATGCAATTCAGAGAAATAGAGTTAAGGTATCGAGAAGGTTGTCGTACAATCAATTTATTCTAATGTGACCTAAACTCTATTTTCCTTCAAACTTAGCAATGAGAAGAAGTACACAAGAGGCCGTTTTAAAATCGTGGTATTCAATTAGAACTAGATACCACTACAAAGCAGTTACAAAGACGATAACTAAAATCCGAGAGATTCTATTAATGATTTTTTCCAGGTGAAACCATCTTCCACTCTCGATCCTTGCCTTTAGTCGCCAGATGAGGTTGCCACCAAGTTAATAAGCTATGTGCACGGGGATGGCAATAAACTGGGCGGGTTCCTAAACAAAGGTGAACTAGCTCAGGCTGCTCAGCTTTCTTTGTCTGTGCTCAAGTCTGCCAACGAGAAAAATGATTGTGGACAGACATTGGATCCGGATGTCAAAAAGTTGGTACGTTAACGTTTAAGGAAGAAATACTCATAATTCTCTCTTAATAAGGATAGTATCGGTATAGCCGATGCCACATAGATTCAAAGACTCAAGCCAAAGTCCCTACCTGGGACCAAAGTTGTGGAATAAACTACCAAACGAAATTGGAACCCTTCCATCATTATTCAGTTTTAAAAGTCGTATTCGTAAATTTGATTTAAGAGTGCATCCACGATAGGACCAGGCAGGGGTGTCACAAGCTATCTCACTGATTTCGATGAAACTTTGCCGGTTTGAAGGGATCCACTTAAAACTACTTCAGTCAAAGTTTAAGGAAATTTGGTCAAAACCGGGGCAGTTGACCACCACCCCCTGTTTTTTTTTTTTTTTTTTACAAAAAATGACCAAAAATCACTTTAAAAATGGTCAAAAGTATAATGCTCTACTGCTATAAGAATTCAACCAAATATTTTCAAATTTTTACCGAATGTTTTCCTACCCAAAGACAATCTACTGTTTACGTTTCGTTCTTCTAGACTAGTTCCTATTCACACAAGTCATCTCAGCCAAGAACCCCCTCTCACCCATTAGTGAAAACTGTTAAAATACCCAAAGTTTAGGCCCAAATATCTCTAATGGCAGAGCATGCTTTAAAAAATGGAACATACTGTCTAAAAGGTGGTACTTCAGACTTACATAATCTGCAAAAAAATCTTTGGGCACTCACTGAATTATTCCAAAGGAGGGCAGTAAAAGTGTCCACCAAAGTGTATGTACTTTTATTTTTTTATTATAACACCCAAACTCAGTAATTTTGACGCAGCAACGGAGGAAAAAAATGCCACAAAATGGTTACATATCACACACTTTAATGGACTAGAACCATATCTATCGAATCGCTTGAAAAACATTCGCTCACCACAGGGTACCCATGTCCATGCTTTTCATTATAATGAACAAATTCGATAATTGTGACACAACAACAGACAGAAAATGCTGCAAAATGGTAACGCACCATACACTTAAGTGAAATAGAAAATTGCGATGCACTTGCTTGAAAAACAATTCGCGTACCCACGCTACTTTTTTCATCATAACGTGCTAATTTGGTAATAATGACATAGCAACACACAGAAAATGCCGAACAATGGTTACACGTCATAAACTTTAATGAAATAGAACCATTTCAAAGGAAATTTTTCCTAAGCAATCAAAATAACAATAGGCAGCTTAACGATGGCTTTAAATGTTATATAAGTGAACTACGTGACAGGACTTACCCTTCTCTAAGTCAGACACGCCAGTCACAGAACACTATCAAAATGCTTAAATTGTCTGTATTTAAACGTTAGAACGATTACTTAATGAAGTTTGTTCTTCCTTAAAAATAATACATTTGCTTAAAACTTGCACGCCACATTGCATCTTGATGCAGGATAATGAAAACAAAATCAACTGGTGTGTTTTTTGACCTATGCCCTAAAGAACTGTCCATTGTAAAAACTATCAAAGAGAAAAGTCAAAATAAGTATGATCAAACAGATAAACACTCTCATCGAGAGTAAGTTACAGTTCTAGCTCCCTCCTGATTTGAAGCCGTGTTCTAATGATGGGAGCTTCAGCCACGTATGGATCTTCCTCCTCATCTTCACTTTCTCCTCCCTCGAGTACCGATTCTGTTGGTGTCAGCCTCGCCTCCTCTGTTCTGTAAAGAGCCCCACTCCTGTATAATGCGACCAATCTACTGAAATATCTGGAAATCTGGGTAAATGTCAGCCAATCGTCTTTGGTGAACACCTTCGTTACCTCAGCAGTTTGCATGGACCTCATTCGTGCTGCTACACCCTCAGCCGTTGCTTTATTCCCAGTTTCCTCTCCTTGCAGGAAGACTTCATGCAAAAATTGTCATACTTTGGTGATGAAATGCACAGACTTCTTGGCCTTTTTAGTGCCCCGCCCATGTCAACTGTTCCCGGTGTGTCTTCCGACTGGCTAAGGGAAACTATAAAGGCAGATGTAGATGTGGACAAGTGAGCTGCTTCCATGTAGCTACCAGAAATTGACTTGCACGTCTCTGCCCACTTTTTCTTTATCACGTCGTACGTTAAGTCTCTCTCTCTAACGTCAACAGGTGTTTCCCGACATCAAGGTGTCGCTGAAAGCTGCTGTGACTTTGGTAAACTTTTATACAGCCCTCCTCTGGACAGCCAAAGATCACACTCTCTCCCCCTCCCCTTCCCCTTGCCCTTCCCTTTATTGGAGTTGCTGCAGGCTGCTGTTCCCTCGTGATGGAAGGGGCACGGAAGACACCAGTCAGCATGTCAGGACTGCTGAATGCCTGATGAACTTGTAAGTTCGTCGGGCCTTGAGGGGTTCTAAGACGTGCTAGAAATGCCGCTGAAAAAGACCTTTCTGGGTCCAACATTGTAGGTCTGCCAAGCGATGATCGCTCTAGTTTTAGTGTACAAGAAGTTGTTAAAAGACTGTATGCCACTCAACGAGTGCTTTGTCATGTTTTGGGCGAATGCTCATGGGACGGAATAAATCTTTAACCCAAATAAACGGCCCTAAAAATTCTTGAAAAAGAAATACGAATTTCCCAGATATTATTTCTATTTCGAGTGCGGGTTACTCCATTAGCAATTGACTATGACCAGGTCCCTTGTGCATTATTTATGCTAAAAAAAGCTTTACTGTTATGATTTTCATGTACATTAATTTTATCCACTTATTTGATGAATGCAATCAAAACTGGTTCAGCGTTGCTTCCATCATCGAAGATTCACTAACCACCATAAAGTGACAGGAACCTAGACTGAATGAAGCCTTCCTGAGATCTGACAACACAAGCTGTTATCATTGCGCATTTCTTCTTCTCAGTCTTCCAAGCCTTGGACAGCGCATTGGTGTCTGCATAGTTCGTTATGACTTCACTGAGGCCCAAGCTGGGAAAGACATTTGTGACCACCGAGACGCCGCCCTGAAGAGCAGTGACGACAAGACAGCCAATGATATGAAAGCTGCTATCGATTCGCATGGGGGCATCAAAGGCTGTTACTCAGCGGTGAGTAAGGTTGACGAAAAGTCCCAAAACATGACCAAGCACTCGTTGAGTGGCATACAGCCTTTTAACAACTTCTTGTACACTAAAACTGGAGCGATCATCGCTTGGCGGGCCTACAATGTTGGACCCAGAAAGGTCTTTTCAGCGGCATTATTAGCGCATCTTGGTACCCCTCAAGGGCCAACGTACTTACAAGCTCATCAGGCGTTCAGCAGTCCTGACATGCTGACTGGTGTCTTCCGTGACCCTTCCATCACGAGGAAACAGCAGCCTGCAGCAACTCCAATGGAACTATAGCCGCTGAAGGGATTCAGCTTGAAGAAGAAGAGGAAGAGAGTGTGATCTTTGGTTGTACAGAGGAGGGTTGTATAAAAGTTTAGCAAAGTCACAGCAACCTTCATTAACACCTTGATGACAGGAAATGCCTGTTTACGTTAGAACGAGAGAGAGTTAACGTACAATGTGATAAAGAAAAAGTGGGCAGAGACGTGCAAGTCAATTTCTGGTACCTATGTGAAAGCAACTCACCTGTCCACATCTGGATCTGCCTCAATATCCCTTTCCAGTCGGAAGACACACCGACAACAGCTGACATGGGCTGGGCACTAAAAAAGGCCAAGAAGTCTGTGCATTTCACCACCAAAGTATGACAATTTTTGCACGAAGTCTTCCTGAAAGGAGAGGAAACTGGGAATAAAGCAATGGCTGAGGATGTAGCAGCACGAAGGAGGTCCATTCGAACTGTTGAGGTAACGAAGGCGTTCACCAAAGACGATTGGCTGGCATTTACCCAGATTTTCAGATATTTCAGTAGATTGGCCGTATTATACAGGAGTGGTGCTCTTTATAGAACAGAAGAGGCGAGGCCAACACCTACAGAATCGGTACTCGAGGGAGGAGAAAGTGAAGATGAGGAGGAAGATCCATACGTGGCTGAAGCTCCCATCATTAGAACACGGCTTCAAATTGACCAGGAGGGAGCTAGAACTGTAACTTACTCTCGATGAGAGTGTTTATCTGTTTGATCATACTTATTTTGACTTTTCTCTTTGATAGTTTTTACAAAGGACAGTTCTTTAGCGCATAGGCCAAAAAACACACTACAGTTGATTTTGTTTTCAGTATTCTGCATCAAGATGCAATGTGGCGTGCAAGTTTTAAGCAAATGTATTATTTTTGTTAGACGAACAAAAACAAATTTCATTAAGCAATCGTTCTAACGTTTAAATACAGACAATTTAAGCATTTTAATAGTGTTCTGTGACTGGTGTGTCTGACTTAGAGAAGAGTACGTCCTGTCACGTAGTTCACTTATATAACATTTAAAGCCATCGTTAAGCTGCCTATTGTTATTTTGATTGCTTAGGAAAAATTTCCTTTGAAATGGTTCTATTTCATTAAAGTTTATGATGTGTAACCATTGTTCGGCATTGTCTGTCTGTTGCTATGTCATTATTACCAAATTAGCACGTTATGATGAAAAAAGTAGCATGGGTACGCTGTGGTAGGGGAATTCTTTTTCAAGCAAGTACATCGCAATTTTCTATTTCACTTAAGTGTATGGTGCGTAACTATTTTGCGGCATTTTCTGTCTGTTGTTGTGTCACAATTATCGAATTTGTTCATTATAATGAAAAGCATGGACATGGGTACCCTGTGGTGAGCGAATGTTTTTCAAGCGATTCGATAGATATGGTTCTAGTCCATTAAAGTGTGTGATATGTAACTATTTTGTGGCATTTTTTTTCTCCGTTGCTGTGTCAAAATAAACGAGTTTGGGTGTTATAATAAAAAAATAGAAGTATGTACACTTTGGTGAAAGACATTTTTGCGGCCCTCCTTTGGAATAATTCAGTGAGTGCCCAAAGATTTTTTTTGCAGATTATGTTAGTATGAAGTACACCCTTTTAGACAGTATGTTCCATTTTTTAAAGCATGCTCTGCCATTGGAGATATTTGGGCCTAAACTTTGGATATTTTAACAGTTTTCACTATTGGGTGAGAGGGGGTTCTTGGCTGAGACGACTTGTGTGAATAGGAACTAGTCTAGAAGAACAAAACATAAACAGTAGATTGTCTTTGGGTAGGACAACATTCGGTAAAAATTTGAAAATATTTGGTTGAATTCTTATAGCAGTAGATAATTATACTTTTGACCATTTTTAAAGTGATTTTTGGTCATTTATTGTAAAAAAGCAGGGGGTGGTGGTCAACTGCCCCCGGTTTTGACCAAATTTCCTTAAACTTTGACTGAAGTAGTTTTAAGTGGATCCCTTCAAACTGGCAGAGTTTCATCGAAATCAGTGAGATAGCTTGTGCCACCTCTGCCTGGTCCTATCGTGGATGCACTCTTAAATCAAATTTACGAATACGACTTTTAAAACTGAATAATGATGGAAGGGTTCCAATTTCGTTTGGTAGTTTATTCCACAACTTTGGTCCCAGGTAGGGACTTTGGCTTGAGTCTTTGAATCTATGTGGCATCGGCTATACCGATACTATCCTTATTAAGAGAGAATTATGAGTATTTTTTCCTTAAACGTTAACGTACCAACTTTTTGACATCCGGATCCAATGTCTGTCCACAATCATTTTTCTCGTTGGCAGACTTGAGCACAGACAAAGAAAGCTGAGCAGCCTGAGCTAGTTCACCTTTGTTTAGGAACCCGTCCAGTTTATTGCCATCCCCGTACACATAGCTTATTAACTTGGTGGCAACCTCATCTGGCGACGAAAGGCAAGGATCGAGAGTGGAAGGTGGTTTCACCTGGAAAAAATCATTAATAGAATCTCTCGGATTTTAGTTATCGTCTTTGTAATTGCTTTGTAGTGGTATCTAGTTCTAATTGAAGACCACGATTTTAAAACGGTCTCCTGTGTACTTCTTCTCATTGCTAAGTTTGAAGGAAAATAGAGTTTAGGTCACATTAGAATAAATTGATTGTACGACAACCTTCTCGATACCTTAAAGTGGTACTGCGACCAAAAAAACCATTCTTTTTTTCTTTGGATTTAAAAACTATATTAACTAAACAATAAGTGACCCAAGTTTTAAGTTCTGATTTTAAAAAGACACCTGTTTATTTTAACTTGAATTTTCTTATTTATTGGTCCGCCATTGCTAACTTTAAAATCTTGAGAGAGCTGGGTCGAGGAGAAAATGACGTCAAAGACTCACTAGTTTAAGAATGCTATGCGTGTGTACGCGGATGAATTAATATGTAGCACGGGAGTTTTGGGCTTTCAGACTTTCAAACCCGTGTTTTGCATGTATAATAAGTTGAGTTTACACGCTGAAATTTTAAGCTAGTGAGTAAATGACGTCATTTTCTCTAGATCCAACCCGCTAAGGTCTAATCGGTCAGTTTTGAACGTTAGTAATGGCGGACCGTGAAATCCCAAACTTAGACTCAAAATAAACAGCCTTTGGATAAAACTCAAAGCTCAAAACTTTGCCAGTTAGGTGTTAAGCGAACACGCTTTCAAATTCTGAAGGAAAAAACGAAATGATTTTTTGATCATAGTACCACTTTAACTCTATTTCTCTGAATTGCATTGCGCATTCCTAACGCGCACAATTTTTGCGTCATAAGCGCGCGCTCACGAGCGCGTGCAGATACACAACATATAAAAAATGGCTTGGCTTGCGAAAGACATCTCATCTTTTTTTTTTCCTCTTAAACCAGTACCGGGCTCCAACTATAATTTTATTTACTTTTAATTAATACAGAGATTACTCTCTTTCTATCTTTCTATACGGGGAACATAGACCAATTTCTATTGCAGAGTTTTAAGCTATTACTGAACATATGTGCTCTCAACAACAATACGTTCTTGAAACAAATTGAATCTCTGTTGGCTAAATATGGGTGGCTTTAGAATGAAAAACATACCAAATTACTCCATAACAATGATGCAGTACATCAATTGATGTTCTTCTCACTCAACTTTCTTCGTTTTCCTCTAATTTCACAAGCTTATAGACATGCTCAAACATAAACTTTTGTGAAAGCAGATAATGTAAGGAATTATGGGGTTTATTGCAGATCCTCCTGCTCCTAAATGAATACCAGGACTCCCATTTTAATTTCAAACTTTAAGTTCCCTTGAAATAATCAGCCGACAGGTAAATTTTAAAAGAAAATATATGGTGAGTTATATTTCGAAGAAATTACCTTAACAACCAGATTTATCATAACCGCTACGCCAACAGCATTCTTGATAGCGATGTTAATTTGCAACTGGTAATCGTCCTCTGGAGATCCGGCCGGTAACCCTGTCGACACAGACTGGGGAGAGCTTCCATAGGATATTGGCTCATCTCCAAGTTGAAATTCATAGGTAAGAGCAGTTGTATCTTGCCAATCAAAGCATTTAAATGTAAACTCCGTCTCAAGTGACACGCCTTCATGGGCAGATGGCGTGCAGTACCCGCTGTGCGGTGCCCCAGCTGTCTCAAAATCGAGTACGGCAAAACCTTCCGCTCCTTGTAAAGAAATCACGTACAACTTCAAACTGTATTTTGATTTGGACTGCAAAGAGTTCTTCTTGATAATCAAATTGGTCGCATTCACAGCAGTTGAAGTCATATTAGATAGAATAGGTATATCTTCCCACTTGCCGGAATTGTCATTCAATTTTTCTAATCGCCATTCATAAACTGAACCATTGCAAGGGGAATTGAGACATTCTGATGTCACTCGGAGTTTGTTCGAAGCGGATACTATCGTTCCACAATCTACAAAGCATCTTAAACAGAATGATATAAAAAAGAGCAAAACATGTAAAGATGATTCATTTTCGGATTTGGTTTCAGAGCACCAATTAAAATACTCGTTAACACCAATACCCAACATTGTGGTCGATATGTAGAACGGAATAGTGAAATGCGAAAAATGCGTAAATGCAGTTAATAAAATTATCTATGGAATTAATTATGTGTCATGATCCAATAAACCTGGGGGACTTCTTTACACGGAGCCAGGTTGAGTTTTAGTCCCCGATGAATCATTGCACTTTAACGTTTGCAATACCCCGTGCTTACTTACGGGTTCGACCCGTGGCAGCTTTTTACCGAGCGAAAATCTGAAAACATAGGCTAAAAAGATGACTAACAAGAAAAGCCAAAAGTCCAGGACTACGGAATGGCGGGAGTTAATGTTGCGCAAACAAGAAAGTGTTTACAGGAAACTAAGAAGATTTCAATTCAGGTGAACTCGAATCTCTACAAGGGTTACCGGCCAAGGAGCTTTGACTCAACTTGACAAATGTTTTCAAGTAAACGCTTAGAAACATTTGACTACAAATAAGTTATCCTTCGCGGTGATTCAACCTGAATAAAAAGAAGCCCGAGCTTTTGAAGAGAGGCCCTAAACACAAGATATACTAACATTTTGCAGAAACATTTTGCAGCTTAGAGCTCTTCCCCTCAATTGTTAAGATGTTTACCTTAGAGTCACCTGTGGTACCTCTCCAGCTGCTATCTCAAAGAACATTTCAGCAAAGGAGCTTCTAGTATCTTTGGTTAAGTCCAGTCTTAGGACATAGCTCTTATTAACGTCTAATCTACCAGGGTCGATAGTAATGACACTGGACATAGCACTCACAACTCCAACAAAAGAACCAAAACAATTACTACTCATAGTGATATTGTCTTGTAGACAGGACCAAGCAAAATTGAGCCCTGTGAGATTTCCAGGGCCAATATCTCCATCGTAACTCAATGAACCATCCACAGTTACAGTTTCTTTGGATCCCCAACGAACACTGCTTCCTCCATCGATAATGGCTCGTACCGGTGCTGGAATGACTTCAATAAAGCCAAAGTCGAAGGCGATAAGAGTCTGTGGGAACACTTGATCACCGATTGTGTAAGAAGCATCGAATCTGACTTGATAGATACCAGGAGGTATGGATCTTCTGGTTATAGTCCACTCAGTCGTTCCTTTACTTACTAAAGTTCCTTCTGATGACTCTGAGGCAGTAAGTTCTGCTTCACTAATGATACGCCACTCCAAGTTGCTCGACAACACAGCAACATCACCATGTAAACCTTGGATTATCGCTTCTTGAACACTTTTTGAAGACCGCATGACAACAGTGGCATGGTATTTGTCCTTCGAAATGTTTCGTATGGTCACTGAGAAGTCCCCTATCCAAATGAAATTTTACAAAATGCCTTAAAGAAGCTATGGCTTGCCTATAGCTTGTGTGACTATAGATAAGAACAGAAACCCGTCTGAAAGCATAGCTAGATGAGTCAGACACTAGCATATATGATTGCGTTTCTAACTGCCCGAAAACGGTTGCTATAGGAATTGAGTTTCCAATGCGTTTATAACGTCTACAGCATTATTTCACTCACCCAATGGATCACAATTTAAGACTCCATCACCAGTGTAACTATCCCGACACTGGCAAGTAAATGAACCTTCGTTGTTGTAGCAGTTAGCCACTCCATGGCAGTTGTGAGTTGCTTTTTCACATTCATCAATATCTGGTTAGAAATATTATCGATACAAATTCAAATTCACACGGGTATTGGTATAAACGATACCTTCAAAGACGTTAATTGCTACAAATTCAGTTTCACATTGGTGCTGGTATAAACGATACTCTGAAGGACGTTGACTGAACTAGCGTCATTATCATGGCTGTTGTTGAGAACCTAGGACAAGTAAACGTTCCAAAGTACTTTGCATGCACCGACCGAACCAAACTTCTATATATGGTGTCAATAGAGGTTTTACACGGCGGCCATGTTGCATGGCAGGAACAATGAAAATGTTCTCCATGAGAAAGACCACTCTTTTCCGATAGGAAAAAGAATCTATTGTTTCTGCCATGCAACATGGCTGTCGTGCAAGACCTATTGAAGGCAAATGTCGTTAACATTTTATGGTATTAGTGGCTTTCAGTTTTGCATTAGCTTAACTCTTTTTGCCTTTAAAGACTTGGGCATCAAATGATCTTCTATGAAACCATAAGGCTCAATTACATGCACTAGCATTGAAATCTGCCGTTTGGGTGTCCATACATTGATAAAACCTGTTTTTTTTTATAGAACATAGGTTAATTGACAATACATTTACCATAGCAATCCACGCCATCTCCCGAATATCCTTGAAGACAAGTGCAATTAAATGAGCCAATAGTGTTGTTACACTGAGCGTTCAAGTGGCAGATATGCGTCTGATCTTGACATTCGTCCACGTCTGCAACGAAATGTCGCTTGTTAGTTAAACATTTCAATGAGATAATTTTTCAAGCGGTTTTGATCTTTGTTCTGAAAATCTTCTTTTGCGCAATGATTAGGGCAAGCGCATAGCAGACTTTGGTACTCACTGTTTAGGCATGACTTTTTCATTCATGGACCAAGGATCAAAATGACGCTTGTGTTTTGGTGTCAAAAAGCATCCTTACAAGATGACTTTGGGGCAGCTTATTTAGTAAGGTTCCACTGGGGCCGAGTACTCAATATTAAAAGTAAGTTGAATAACAACATGTGAGCCAGATAATATATTTGAATTTGAATAGGTAGTTTGGGTGTTCATACATCAATAAAACCAGTATTCCAAAGACCGTTGGTTGATTAACAATTACCATAGCAATCGACGCCATCTCCTGAATATCCTTGAAGACAGGTACAATTAAATGAACCAATGGTGTTGTTACACTGAGCGTAAACATGACAGTTGTGTGTCTGATCTTGGCATTCGTCCACGTCTGCAGAATAATAGCAGTTATTGGCATATTATCCAGCCAGTGACCAGTGCTGGCACATGATAAAGACTTTGGAGTGCTGCTCAAAATGATAAATGCACATCTTATATTTCAGGCCCGCACCCTTCAAATCTTAGAGTATGAATTAATAATATTTGTATTAAGGGGACTGGAATGAAATGAAGATGTTATTTAGCATATATCTTCCTTGTTTCTAAATAGCCGTCACCTTGAATCCACCACTTTCGATATCACAAGACTTTTAGCATTAAATGTTAATACCGTTTTGAAACGAATAATTTTATTTCCATGTTAAGCCAATGGACAATTGATTACTTTCAGTTTTTTAACATAGAACATGTATTACACTCAACACAATGCCATAATCTTGTTTTGTTTCAAAAACTCCGTTGCAAATTTTCGAAATAATGACAATAAAAACATTATGGTACCTTGACAACCATAGAGTTCCACTCTCATAGCTATGTTGCCGTACCAGGCAACTGGTAGGAAACGAATATACCGTGCTCTGATTAGTGGGTTGAGGTTGTGGTAAACGGGATTGTATTCCCCTGCACTTCCAGAGAAATCCTGAATTGAGAAGATGGTAAAACGTAGATGGATCATCTAGCTTCATCTCATATCCAACACGCGCTCGTGGAATAGTTGTTAAATTATGAAATACTTGGTTATTTGAGATTCTATAATAATATAATATATAAAAGACACACGATATTTTAAAGTGTAATACTTATATATATATATATATATATATATATATATATATATATATTATATATTTATATATATATATATATATATATATATTATATAATATATATATATATATACACACTATATAAATACTTATAATAATTACATTTAATATCTGCATGTGTAATCGTATGGGCCCGAGGGCCATTAACGATAAATTCCACGCTTATTTCAAACTTCTCAATAAAATTGCCCGATTCGCGAGGCGACAAGAGAAAGAAAACTTTGAAAATACAAGTAAAATCAATCCTTAAAACCACCAGGGAACATGCCTTTATTTGTTTATCTTAGAGGGGGACCATTTGATTTTTGATGGGGGGGTTGTGCAAATCCCAAAAAAAATATCGAGCATGTGCTTCTGGTTAAAAAAAAATATCATGCAGAATTCTTAAGAAGGAAAAAAATATCGGGCAGCCGTAACCAGGGCGTGGCAAAGGATTTTTGCGTGATACGTGACGGCCCCAAAAGTAGCTGTGAGTCACATGATACAGGGCTGGGCATCACATTTTTTGATCTGTGATTTGGTATTTTGAAAGCGCGTGACGCGTAGTCTACCTATTACATTTCCTATTAAAGTGAACCCTCTGATCTAGAAGGATATTATCATTCAAAGATATTCATGCGTTCAGATTCCCACCGTAACAGTTGTCACGTGCAGGTATTTTTTGTAAGAAAATACGATTTACTTCATAGAGAAGGAAATGGAACAAACAAAAGTAAAAGCAGGCTACATTGAATTGGTTCAGGGTTCAAAATATACAAGCATGTGAAACTGATGCTCTGGATATGTGTACGAGTACAAAAGACGATTAAATAAATCAAAACGCTTTTAAAGGGGTCAACTACCAATCTGTTTTTTTCACCTATTGAAACTGAGGTGTAGTAACCAGGGGCCTGTTTCTCGAAGCTCCCGGTAATTACCGAGTCCGTTAAGATGTTTAGTTTTCCATTCCAGATTAGCCTCTTCCAGGCGTTCAGTTAGTCACGGCACAGCACTGCGCTGTGCCGTGACTAACTGAACGCCTGGAAGAGGCTAATTCCAGATGGGAGTTTCAAAAGGTTTGAAAATTATACAGTAAAGTTATGAGCTAAAGAAACAAAATGGACTTCATTAGAGGTCAGAACACACCCTACTCTTCTTGAGGCTTTGATTTCAAAATATGATTTCGGGCCCGTTAAGTTACCAGGACTTTCGAGAGACGGGCCCCAGGGGTGGTAACAAAAATGTTTATTTAACAATGTCTTTAATACAGCACAAGCTGGCAGACTGTCTATTTTATCCATCAATAAGAATTAAGCATTATACCCCCTCCAGCGCTTCTACGTCCACTCAAAACGTCGTGTTAACTGGTAAAATCTACAGTGAGGTCCCCATTTCTTGAACCCTAATGTTTTTTTAAACTCTAGATAACTCCAAATACTAAATGCGTATTTTGAGAAGCCAGATTACTGTTCAATGTCTCCTTCTTTGAAGTCCCCCTCTCTTGCTTTGAAAGCAATAAACAGGGTCAAATAAGATGGATTTTCCAGCTCGCCCTTTGGACAAGATGGAACCATTTCACGCAAGTCTGAAGGCTTTTCTCAGTAGCATTACGTAATTAGAAATAAAAAACGTTCACTTGCCCAGTGGGCAAGTGATCCAATGGGCAAGTGATGCATAACATCCACTAACCTGACAGGGATATCAACTAGCCACAGGTTAGTGGAGATGCATTTCTTTGTACACTGACTAAAGATGAAACTCTTTATTGCTTTGAAAGAAAGATGTCACAGGCGCGGATCCAGGAATTTCTGAAAGGGGGGTTGTACACTACCGAAGTAACCTTGAACACCAATGGTGTGGAAGGCGAGTGACGGCCCCTGCCCTGGATCCGCCTCTGATGTCAACTTCAAAGGGCATTGCGTGGTAAATGTAGTTTTTAAATAGGGTGAATTTTGAGTGGCTGGTGACGGTCGAGTTAACTAGCGTACTTCAAAATTTGTGTAACTAAATTTCCATTAAAAAAATATCGTGCAAGGACATGGAAATTAAAAAAAAATCCTGCAGGGCTAGAAGAATAAAAAAAAATATCTAGCAGCCTAAAAATCCTGCAAACCCCCCCCCCCCTCCCCCCATCAAAAATCAAATGGTCCACCCCTTATAAAGGGCAATAGTATTCGAGGGAATCTTATTCACGAGCATGGTTTCCCTTAGGAATTAATGCGGCCACATACGAGAATCAACCAAACTGTTGCAGTCAAGAGGGCTCAAATTCTGAACAAAATATCAGAATCAGAATCTGGCATAACAATTTTCTTGTAGCCACTAGCTCTGTCTGAGACTTGACTGTGAAGGATGGCTTCCAGTGATGCTTCTGAGCATCACGTTGCGGACTTGCGGTGGCTGAAATTGTTCTTTAGACTTGACTGGGAGCTGGTTGCGCTTTGCAAAGAGTACTTGTCTTGCATTTGTGGCATTGTCACTGATATTAAACATGATTATACTTTACGCGTGTTAATCACCAGAGACATATTATTCGTCTGATACTAGCTCGGAGCTGCCGCCAGTGATGTTTTTATCTCGCAGTTCGGAATCCCAGAGCTTTTCAGCCTTTTAGCCTTTTTTGTCTGAGCAAAAAGATCTCTAGACGGTAACTTTTCTTTCATTGTTTACATAACGCCTGATGATAATTTGCGTTTTTCCTCGTCAGCATCTTTTTGTACCATACGCTGCATCTGTGAACTATCGATAATGCCGATGTACACTGGCCCAGTCGCCTCCTCCTTTAGCTGCTGGACGTTTCTTTCAGTGCTTTTCTTTATTAAAGCAACTCCACATTCCTTCTCGGGGGTTGACCGTTAAAGATAAGCCGATTTGACACTTGACGGTAAAATTCTCCGTCATTGGACGGTTGACTGTTATTTTTTTCGGAATGAAGTTTATAATACGAAATTAAGGCGCAAATTTGGTTGTAATTTTTCATAAAAGTATACAATTTTGCCAATATTTCAAAAATCCAGTCTTGTAATTTGTGGATTGCAATTAGGCTATTGGTCGATCAATCTGAGTCTAATTTTTGTAATAACTTCCATTTGAGTTGTTACCGCTAGACGTGTTAATCGCCCGCTCCGAATTCGAGCACACAAGTTAAAGAACTCGGACGTAGAAACGTAGTTTAAACGTATTAAGATTTAAAACCACTGTTTATAAACAGCTTAACTTGAACTCATTCAAGTCAGTCATTAGGTTCTTAATTAAGTTTACCTCGGAAATTTTAAATTGACGGCCATTTTTGGCTTGCGAATATGATGGTTGTCGGTAAATTTTTTGGCCATTTGACAGACTCTCCATCCCACCGGTCGCAAACATTTCATTAAGAGTTACAAGACGAGATTTTACTCACAGTTCCCCACCTGTTTTCTTCCCTCGCTTGGCTCATACTCTATAACCATTTTGCTTATTTGGCCGAACCCTGCGTTCAACTGTGGTACTACGAAGCTTTCAAGTTGCTCATTTGTATAATTTTGGTTGAGTAGTACGTATCTCTTTTCTCGTTTTTGTTTTTACTGCTGCTTGTTTAGTTCCTCGATTAAATCACCGTGACGTCGGCCTCAATAGAATGGAAAGGAATTGCTTTTGAGATCTCTTAACAACATTTAGCAATAACCTTCATTGCTAAGCAACTCTAAACCACTCACGTCACTCACGCCCCTCGGCCAATCAGCATTCAGCAAATTTGCCCCATATCTAATTAATATAAAAACATATCAAGCGATACTACTGACACTTATTAATTCTAATTCAATCTCGAAAAAATGGATGGAATCCCACTTCGTGGAAATGTCACTGCAAATCCCATTATTATCATTGTCATTATCGTTATTATTATCATTATCATTATCATTATCATTATCTGCTACCGCTACTGCTACTGCTATTGTTATTGTCATTTTCATTGCCATTGTCATTATTATTGTTATTGTTATTTAAAATGCTTTTTCTTGTTAATGACCGGTAGCAATGAATTACCTTGGTTGCCGTCTCCCCTTCTTCCCTGTAATACTGAAAGCTCACTTCATCGTCACCGTACTGTAGATTGTAGTTTGTTACCCACTCTTCATTTTCGTCTCTTCTTTGTGTAGCTACACGAGTTACGGTGGTGCTCAAACTGTCTAAATCAACTTGAAGCCATTGATTGGCATCAGTTGTGCCAACTACCCAAGCTCCTGCCTTCTCAGAGGTTGGCTGAAAGCGCAGTCTTCCCTGGATTGCAGCGTGATATTCATCAAACTCAGAAGAGGCAGTAATTTGCTCGTCAGAGATGAGACCATTTTCCATGCCGAGGGCCTGTTCACATTCTGCAAGTGTAATATGATCGCTGAAATATTCTAAAATTTCTCTCGAGTAACGATTTATTACTACATTATTTTTGCAAGGTACTACAGCACTAATTATTATTTTATCTGTACTCAATCTGTAGCAAAAGGTTTTTAAGATACCTGCATTTTTTGTTACACGAGTTTGGTGTTCAGTTGCAAAAACCAGTCTTCTTAAAAAAAGGCACGAGACCAAAGCAAGCAGGCGCAACTGATGGATTAGGAGCAAAGACCGATATCACAATTTTTCTGCTCAATCTAAGAGGATCAATTCAATTTGTACAATATGGGCAATTATTCATGTAAAATTTTGACGATGCACAATTTAATAATACATAGAATGACAATAATAGAAGGGAGCTTTTAATACAGATGTTCCAACGTTGATTTTAAGCGAAGGTTAAAATTGGCAGTTAATTATTTGATTTCAAGCGAAGTGTATAATTTTATTGTCTGTTTAGCTTGTCAATAAAAATGGGTTTATTTTAGATTTAAAAAGCCTTAAAACCTGGACAACCGTAGAGTTCCACCCTCATTGATATCCAAGAATGCCAAGCTACTGGTACGAAACGAATGAAACTTGCTCTGATTGGAGGGTTTAGATCATGAGAAACGACTGTGTCCTGGTCTGTGTTTCCAGTAAAATTCTGAATTAGCAAAAAGAAAACTTGTTAAAAATTTATATAGCACCGTTTCCCTTCAAATTTCAATTTACCCTAGCTCGGTCGTGTGGCAGGATAGAACTATTCTAGTAACAATATGTATAAGAAATATAGGAAAAGAAATGACAAATAACCGCAGACTCTGGTGAAGATTACATTGAAAGAAATAGCCACTGTTATAAAACGCATTGACCTGTATCACCAGCAATAGACACGTGATCATCATTAAAGGCATATGCGTAGTGTGTCAAATTCCCAATGAAGGTAAAGAAAACAAAAAGAACAAAATTTAAATGAACTTGCAAGAAACAATAAAAAGGATAGAATGAGAAAGCCTAAGTGAGACAGTAATGTTACAAATTTAAAGGAAAAAAATTTTATTTTTATTTTACTGTGTCGATTGTTGAAGGGGAAAGATATTTTGTCACCTAGTTGGTTGTACCTTATCTGCTGTTTCCCCTTGCTCCCTGTAATAGTGGAAGTTTATTCCATCGTTGCCGTAGCGCAGCATGTAATTCCTTACCCAATTGATAAGATTAATGCCGTTACGTCCTTGTGTTGCTACGCGTGTGACTTTGGTGTACGAAGAACGCAGATCAATCTGGAGCCACTGATTGGCATCCAATGTGGCTGCCACCCAGCTGCCACTCTTGGTTGGAGTTTCTAGAAAGTGAAGCCTCCCTTGATGAGCAGCGTTATCCGCAGTGTATTGCGAAGAAGCAGTAATTTGTTCGTCAGAAATTGCACCGTTTTCCATTCCTTGAGCTTGCAGACACCCTAAAAGTTTGTTAAAATAAGCAATAGACCACACGTTTCTATGGGTATAAGCTGATAAACCACGCAGGATGTTGGTAGAACACGAGAAGAATTTGTAAACCACGAGCCGAAGGCGAGTGGTTTACAAATTCTTCGAGTGTTCTACCAACATCCCAAGTGGTTTATCAGCCTATAACTCATAGAAAACTTGTGGTCTATTGCTTATATAATAATTCAGAAGACGCGCGTTTTTTCCGTGGGTTTACCGGCACAATAACCCACAGCTGATTGACCAATCAGAGCGCGCGCATTGATTTGGTTATTACATAATACATTATGTATCTATCGATTACCAGAACATGAAATATACCGGGCATTTCTTGGTCCTCTGCCGACTGCGAAAAAATTCCCAGACTTTTTAAGCAATGGTATACGAAATAAGATAGAAACTACTAGTTACCTTAGTTCTATGCCTAAAGTGATCGATCACCGCTACAAACGTGACTCTCGAGTACATGTAACTTAGTCCGGCTCTATCTCAATAATACTGCTACCGTAAATAATCGCTTCTAATTTTGTTGAAAGCTGATCAATTTATCCCAAATGGTATCGACAGCTGAACAATAGGGCCTTTGCACGATCCGGTCACATGGTACGGAAGAGATTATTTTGAAAGTTCCACTGCCTTATTTGCGTCCCAACACAATTTATTCCGTACCATGTGACCAGATCGTGCAAAAGGCTTATTAAATTTGAAGTGTTTCGGTCGCCGACAAGTTTTCTCTTTCCTTACGTCGAAAGTGAACCCAAACACCAGCTAACGTGGCGATCGATTTTGACCCCGGTGGATCCAACCGAATCGTTCGGTAATCAAGCCCGAGCGAACACCAATCCTTCGAGTGCCAAACGATCGAGCAATAGAATGGGATAAAGCTTCTAGGTTCAGAAAAACAAAAAGCTTCCTAAGAAGAGACATTAGTGAACAAGAACATCACCAAATCGACTGAAACCTACCATTGCACGTACTTGGAGAGTGCTAACGAGAAGAAGAAAAAACCGAAATGCATTGAAAATCTTTTGCTCGATGCTCTGGACGAAACTCTGGAAAATTTCCACACCGAGCCGCGACATCTGCGAGCCAGGGTCCCATGGAGTTATGCAAGCGCCCTTAGACCACAACTTAAACAACAAAGGCTACTAACAAGGCTTCGTTTAATCTAAAGGGGGAGTCCATTATCCTTCGACACGCAAGCAAGAAAAGAACAAATGCAATTACCTGTGAAGAAGATGAAGTTCTGTGGAATATCCTTACATTTATGTACATATTTCTTTCTTTCTTAATATTAATTTGTGGAAAACCTGCAAAATAGCTATAGCTAAGCGTTTCTCCCACGTTAAATAAAGATTATGTATGTATGTATGAGGGTTTACTCGGCCGAAAGTGCCTATGAATCGGTAATTAGCGACTAAACATTTTTGTTATATAGGAAGGGAAGAAAACTGCAACTTGTGAGTTGAACACTGCAAGTTTGAAAAGGATAGCCGCACGTCTGTCGTGTTTGCAGACTCAAACATCACAAAGACGAGAAAATCTCCCATCAAGCTTCAACGAAGGATGACTACTAGGGGAGAGAGGTTTAAAACCGATCACGCGAAGCTATGATAGTCAAAGGTTTGAAAAGCTTTGGAAGAACTTACAAACTTCGTTGACGAATTCCAATACAACTTAATTTGTCTTTCCGCATTTGAAAAAAGTTTTCTCGAGTCTTGTATTTACGGTTTCCAAAATCATGATTAAAAGGAAATCGGTACTGTTTACTCGAAACAGTTATGAATCGGTCTCTTTTTCCAGTTTCCACTCGTGGCTGCGGCAGCCAATCCCTAATTGTTTTTCGAACAGATTCGTATTTCGCTCTGTATGTATTTGTATCACGCACTCCTACGATTATTTGAAATTATAATCCATCAAATCTTTTCGCTCTCGCGCGATTGGTCTAAACGCGTCACGTGACCGAATATCCCCCAGCTAAAACTGGGGGATATCCGAGAATATACCCCAATTTTCAAAACTGCGCGCGTTGCGTAAAAGATTTGAAGGATAATAAACACGATAGTCTCCATTTGGCGCGAAAATATGCTCAGATATTTGTCCTTGGACATTATCTGTTCCTCGAAGCTCACAGTTTTCCTCGAGCTACGCTCTCGGAAAACTGTTCGCTTCTCGGAACAGATAATGTCCGCGGACAAATATCCTAGCATATTTTCGCGCCAAATGGAGACTACTGTTTATATAATTCTATTTTGTTGTTTAAGCAATAGTACAGTGGCACCCCGCTATAACGAACCCCGCTATAACGAAGACCAAGTTTTAACGAACAACATTTGAAAGCCCAGCAGAATTACAGTAAAATATGTGAAAACAAACCCCGTTATAACGAACCCCGCTTTAACGAAATTCCCGCTATAATCAATTGATTTTGACGGTACCACGCACAAATTACCCCGCTATAACGAATATTTTTGTCCTCTCGCTCGCAGTCAGCAAAACCGACATGATGATTCAAATGGTTGATAAGCCATACACGACTCCTATTGGTCAAGATGGGGGAACTTTGACCTTCAAAGGTATGCTTTATATAAATGTAGCTGTTCACGCACAAGTCTGTAGACTGTTTTACGTGGTGTATAGCCCATTGTTCAGCTTGGTTACACCGCTATAACGAATATTTTTGTTTATACCCAGATATTTCGTTATAACGGGGTTTTCGCTATCACGAGGACCCCGCTATAACGAACATGTTTTTCAGTACCGTGACACTTCGTTATAGCGGGGTTCCACTTTATATATATTGAAACATAGAAGTACGTTTGATTCTTCTAGAAAACAGGAAAGCAAAAATGAAAATCATAACGAATTGAACGTGGTCACTAAGTCCTGATATCCAAAACGCCACCAAATTGGAGCCAGCAAAAATATCACCCAAAATTTGCTCTTGGTAGTACCAACCAAAATCACTAAAATTAGGATTTAAAGGGAGGGTGTCCTCTATTATTTATTCACCTGTGCGCGCTTTTTTGTCCCAACCCAATTTTTCGTTGTTTATGAACCAAACTGAGAACCAAAAGAAAGCTTTGCATGTACATAGCCGCAAAATCATCAACCCTTGTGAAAGTTTGGGAGAACTTAAAAAAGCTGTGGAAACACTCGCCTGCGGCTCGTGTTCCCACAGCATTTCTCGTTCTCCCAAAATTTCCACTCGTGTTTGTATAACTCGATAGAAACACGGTACATGTTTTCCATTTCTTAAGTAGCTCTCGCTAAGTGCCAACGAGCAACCATTCAAAACAAATTCTAATAGGGAACTTCGAAAACCTGATTCATGTTTTGTTGACGTCACTTTTTTTGTTGTGAAGTATTTAAAACAACGTCGAACGTCTTAAGGACGGTGCCTACTAAATACAAAGGTTTTTGCGCCAAATTAGGACCACGCAGAAAAAGTAGATATTTGCAAGGGCTATTGGAATCCACAAAGAAAAATAGGGGTAGCCACGCATTTTTTCGAGATAATTAGCCTTGAATCTCAACAAAAATGCTGACATCAGCATTTGTCTGAAAAAAGCGGGAAACGATATTTCTTCACAGATTTCCTTAGAATTCGCCTTTACATACAGAAAGACAAACACATTTAAAAAGTTCTCTAAACTACATGGCAAATGGTAACATTTAAATCATTTTTGTTACGTTTTTAGTAACAAAATCGTTGCAAAATCGCTTTTAACGTCTCTGACAGCCTTCCTCTGGTTCAGTTAAAATACAGTCTAAATACCTTTTGCTCACGACCAGAAACTAATCACATGTTAAATAGGCTCGCCGCTTCCATTTCGCAACAAAAAATGTAGGGGTAAACTACGTGTTTTTTAAAATTATTGATCCTTTTTGAAAACTTTTATGGTGCCTGTTACATTTTTTCCTGTCACCTCCCCAGTAAGTAAGACATTTGCGTGTCTGCGCGCGCACTACGCCATCTGCGGGTACGTGTTTGCAGTTGGATCTCAGTGTAATTTTCGAAAGACAACAGCTAGATTTTCAGCTGGAAGACGTTAGCAGTTAGTGGCTAGCAATATGCTGCTATTCTGGTCTACCCTGGTTTAAGTACAAGTTCATTAAAATTGATTTGGTCACCGTAGGAAAATTTTGCTTTAATTTTAGTCGTGTGCTTGGTGGCGTAGTTGATTGCGTCAATGTCATCCCCAGCGCGCCCGCGCGCTTAAACTATGGCTTGCGTGATGCGCAGAACGTGTGCGCACTAACAAAAGTAGGCACCGTCCTTAAGGACGTTCGCGCTAATTGTTTCTGCGCATTCTTACTGCGCACGCAAATTCACATGCCACGCTATGCATCGAGCGCGCGAGGTAAGTACTAAAATGAACAATGATAGGGCAGATGGCCATTCCTATAGCTTTGATTGGATTTTACGATTTTGGACGTTCGGTGACCCCTACTTTTCTTTCCAGAAACAGATTTTATTTACAATTATCTCCACTCTGCTCAAAAACGAACAAAAAATCAATGTGGGAAGTTTAGAAAATTTAAGAACTGCAAGGAACATGGAATCCTGCCATCTTGCGGCTGCAAGGCGCGTGAAACTATGGTCGCTAAATGCGAACTTGTTCTTTGAGGAACCTCACCAGTTGACTAAATTCGCTTACAAGGTCCATTCAAACCATATTTGGCAGAGAACACTTCCCTTCAAAGCTCTTATTGCAATATTTTGGGACTTGCAGCCACTTAGGTCTTCTTCGCTAATGGAGCCCGATTTACTTAGATTTAGGTGTTTTTCCGGACATGTTCTCTCCGAAACGAAGTCGGCCGGACCCCCCAAATTTTTTTACATTTCTGACATCACTAACTCATCATCTTTCAATGGTAAAAAAATTTCAGAAAAAAATCAATGTTAGAAAATTTTCGCGCGAATGTCCCTAAATTTTGACGTAAATATTGTGAATATTGCTTTGATTGCTTTTTGCTCCCTGGCTCGGGTGACAAAGTTGGCTCACTGGCCGATGCCTAGTTTACTCTCGTGTGGATCGCTGGCCGATAGTTTGCTACAATTGTCGTTTGTTTCAGCTTTTCTTTGATTGAAATCAATTTAAAAAGGTTTCTCAGTTTCTTTGATTGCATTATGCCCGCTATAGCGTTGTCTAGATTTGTCAACTGGCCGAATTTGGCACACTAGCCGAGTTTGGCACGGTGGCCGATTTTTAAGCTTGCTAGCTTGATAAATATACCACAATGGCACTTAACTAAAGTACACTCACGTAGTATTGGAAATAAAAAAACAAACACGACTTACTTAAGCAAGTAAAAATTACGTTGTAGCGACGATCAGAACCATGCGGGCTTGACGTTTTAATCTCCGCGCGTTACTATCGGTCCGTTGCAAGGCAATTGACCCCTTTTGTACTACGTCATTGGAACATCAGGAATCTTAGCTTACAAACATGTCTCTCGAGAATTTTTCCGTCTGCACAGTACTTTCGCACCTCTCTATAATGCTGCGCCTCGCCAGCCTCGCGCTGCTCGTTGGCAATAATAGTCATAATCATAACCATAATATGTACGTTATAGGTGAAAACTCACCTTCGGTACCATACACTTCAACTCTCATACAATTCCAAGTGTAAACTTTAGTTGGACGGAAGCGAACGTATCTTGCATACACTGGTACTGGTAACTCATGTTCATCAACTGTTATGTAGTCACCTGCTCTGTGAAATTTCTTAAAAATAGTGACATACAGACTTACCTTCTAAACCAAATAATTCTATTTAGGAACGCATGGTTCATCTACTTTTGTTTTCGTATCGTTACTATATAGAAAATATATGAATTATATGTTCGAGTGGTAAGAACAATTCCACTTTCCCAAGATTTCCGAAGATTTTTCAAAATTGTTCCAAAGGCCAGACAAACGTTCCCGAACATTTCTAAAATTTTCCCAAAATTTTCGAAGATTTCCAAAGAGTCCAAAGACTTTCGAGGAAGACCCGAAGATGATGCGATCATCCAACAACGAACTGGTCTCTTTTAAGGGTACCGTTAATGTTCGAGTGGAGTGTTATGTTCGAGTGGCAAGAACAATATATATAATATTGTTTTTGCCACTTTCCGAAGATTTCCGAAGATTTTTCAAAATTGTTCCGAAAGCCAGACAAACGTTCCCGAACATTTTTTTAAAATTTCCCAAACTTTTTGAAGATTTCCAAAGATTGCCTAAGACTTTCGCAGGAAGACCAGAAGATGTTGCGATCATACAACAACAAAATTGGTCTCCTTTAAGGGTGCCGTTAATATATAGATAAGATATGAATTTTATGTTCGAGTGGTAAGAACAATATATAAATATTGTTTTTCCCACTTTCCGAAGATTTCCGAAGATTTTTCAAAATTGTTCCGAAAGCCAGACAAACGTTCCCGAACATTTTCTGAAAATTTCCAGAAATTTTCGAAGATTTCCAAAGACTGCCAAAGACTTTCGCAGGAAGAGCCGAAGATGCTGCGATCATACAACAACGAATTGGTCTCCTCTAAGGGTTTAATTCATAGTTTCCGACGAGCATCCCCACCCAAGTCCCGCCCGGTGATTTCCATTCAAGACTCAAATCTGAATAAGTCATAACCTTTCAGTTGTTAACAGGAAATGGCAGCAACTTTTAATAATAATGTACCGCTTGACTCTGTGAAAATACAC
>JAHPZR010041392.1:22500-55772 GCA_019787425.1 Platygyra sinensis | reverse complement strand
GAAATGAATTTTAGATGTATATTTGGGAAAGTTTCTTTGTCCCGTTTTTTCTTTTCTTTTTTAAGTCTAGATGTTGTGCAAATTGCATTTAAAATTCCATTGTTTTCCTCCTAGTACGGCCACGCAAGTTAACTCGCTGATTTACAATTTTTTTTCTGTGCAAATCATGTTTGCTTTGAGCAAACTGAACAGAAAGCGACTCAGCCATGCGAAGGAAACCTTCAACGCGACTAAACAGCAGATTTTTCACTCTCTGACAGAGAAACTGTGCAACAAACAGCGGTTGTAACTGTAACGGTTGCTTGGGTAACTTAAGGCCTAACTATGGAAGAGGAGGGGTTTTTACCCAATGACGTGCATCTGAAGCTACATCAGTCTAAGAGAAAATTATCGACTGGCTTGTTATAGCTTTTACCTAAGAACGCTTGACGCAAGCGTTTTGTGTGAGACAATCAAAGGAATTTATGTGTTAATTAATCTCTTAATATATCTCTGCAAGACCTGAATAAAACGAACGACGTGCACGGTCACGCATTTTTGTTTTTAAAAATGCCATTGTTTGGTTACTTTTAAAGTACTAGTAATAATTGACTAAGTAAGATACGTTATTGGCATCTTACCAAAGCTGAGGGGTAAGCGAATGTTTGCGGACAAGTTAGCACTGAAAAAAAGCAATAACAATAAGTATTGATGTATGGAAAAGCCTCATAGAATAGGCAAAGACAAACGTTTTCGGACAGATCACTGGTTGATGAAAACAACATTGACAAGATTACCAGATTACACCAAACCAGGAGCCCATTGCCAGGAGCCGGCAACTCCCATATATATAATAAGCCAGTGCAACGACATTTTTACAAACCAGTTCATTTTTAGATATTTTTTTCCAGCGAAATAGGCCAGTTTATGAGCGCGCTTCGGTAAGGATAAAACAATGCGATCTCATGTTCACATGATTGCAATTGGCCATGGTCATTGAGGTTCCTGTGGAGACTTGAATTCGAGATAAATTCAAATTAAAAATAGATAGGTCTGTGAAAACGCCGTGACAGAGTTATGGGGTTGTCGCAGGCTCCTAGTGATGGGCTTCTGACCAAATTGATGCGTACTCTTGAATAAAAGACATTTATTTGTCAGCAGGATCTAGTATGTCTTATAAAACCGGCTAAGCCCTTGAAACATTATTCACGTAGTATGGACCTCCGATGACTAAAAATTCTCTTCAAAAAAGCTTTCAATTTTGATTATACTTAACGATTTCTCCACGAATTCTCTAGATTTTGCCGCTCGTTAGCTGGAGGACGCTGAAATTTGACTTAATATGACTCGAAAAATCCTTTCGCCATGGAGGCGCTACCTGACAGTGGAACCGGTGATATTTTTCTACGCATATGGACTAATGATGAGTATGCCGATCTGGAGGCAGTACATCTACAGAGTTATCAGCGAGAAGAAGGGTTTCCCTTACGATGAGTTACTGCTGGGACAAGATGAGCCTGGCTGTGCAGAACATTTCACTGGGCCAAACTCCACCTCTCTAAAGGATTTAGAACAAGAGGTTAGGGCTGATTAGAGCTTTTAATTTTTTTTGTTACGCTCGTGTTGAAAAGCAACCTATCAATCAATCAATCAATCAATCAATCAATAGTCTGCTGTTTTGTAGCATCATGTCATCAAATAAAATCTACTATACATTTTTTAAAATCATTTAACACCAGGTTCAAAGTCTGGCCACAAAAATCGACTCAGGAAACATGTTTTTCATGGCCATACCTTCGCTGATCGTGGCACCGTTTTGGGGACCTTGGACAGACAAGACTCGCAGGCGAAAACCTGCTCTCATCGCACCGACAATTGGGGCATCGTTAAACACTGCAGTGGTACTCTTGGTGATGTATTTTGAGTGGCCCTTGTACGTGCTGTTTGTGGGCTCGGCAATCAGCGGTGTCTCGGGATTCCTGACAACCGTCATGTTAGCAACCATGTCGTACATCGCAGATACCACCGAGAAGTCTGGGATTGCCATAAGACTGGGTAAGGAAAATAAACTAAATTCAATTTCAGGTTCATTTTGTGCTTCTTTCAGTTTTTAATAAGTAGACATTGTTTTATAGCTCACTTTTGTAACGGCGCAGATGATCATATGTTCATTATTGGTAGTAGTATTATAATTTAGTAGTGACATCCTTGCATTCGGCTTGTGCTTATAAATTGGCCAATCAGGATTCAGCGGAAAAACTGAATTGTTCTGAAGTCAAATGCAAGGTATTGAAGTTGGGCAACATTTCTCACTGGAGACAGCATTGAATATTTATAATTTTAAACTATTTCGGATTGAAAAAAGTGAAAAAGCATGTAATATTTCGTGTCTCCAAGTTTTTTGGCGCCAGAAATAGGTCGCCCTCGTTCGTTTCTGTAGTAGAGCTCGGTTTTGACCTCAGCCCGCAAGAGTTTTCTTTCGAGCTGAAGAAACCGGAGATGAACTAATGATCGATTGAATTAAAAATTGATCTTTTTAACAGAAACTGTCTGTTAACTTCCACTCCTATCAACAGCAATCATTCAGATGCTTGTCTTCATGGGTGGTGTCCTGAGTCAGTTGACCAGTGGTCTATGGATTCAACAATTCGGGTTTATCGCTCCAACGTGGCTCATACTCGCGTGTCAAGTAACTTCTGTCCTGGGCGCTATTTTTCTTATCCCAGAACCTCACGAGCGAGTGACTAACAAAGACGACAAATTCTTCGATCTCAAGAGCTTAAAGACACTTGTAAACGTCTTCAGAAAGAAGCGAGAAGGTGGAAGAAAAACCCTACTACTTCTAGTTTGCGCTGGGGCAGTCGTCACCCTAACAACCCTGGGTCTTGGAGGTGTTACTGCTCTGTTTGTCATGAGAAGTCCCCTTTGTTTTGGTCCCAAGCTCGTTGGGTACTTTTTGGCGTACAGAATGTTTGTCTCTGGAGTAGGAGGACCCTTTGGAGTAAAGTTCTTAAGGAAGTTCTTCAGTGAGGTGACAACCATTGCAATTTCAATTGTCAGTCAGATTGGTGAGATGGTGCTTCTTGCGTTTGCAACTCGTACATGGTTGGTCTTCACCGGTGAGTGATAACCGTTTTTCTAGTAACACAATTGGGTCGCGATAATTCGAACTGGACACTGACCCAAACACTTTTATGCGACTCCCGCAAATGAAAATCAAATCGAGTGATATTGCTAACAAGATATTTACGCTTTGAGAATCAAATCCTCACAACCCCCAAACACAAACCCAAACATTACCACCAATGGAATCTGCGGGTTACTCAGAGAGTTGAATTGAAAGAGATGACTAAAAACAGGCTACGAAGCTAAAGCCCAAAGTTCAAAACAATACGACAGGTTACCTGGAATGGGCAGAAACGCGTCAGTTACTAAATCTGCGTTTTACACGAAAAATTGACGATACTCATACCAATGCACAAAAGATGTACTCTTGACATGACAAAAGTTCACTCTTCTCTTTTCCTTGCAGCACCAGTGCTTGGCCTTTTCAAATCAACTGTCAACCCAATCTTTACCAGCATAATGTCAAGAATAGTAGGAGCTGATGAACAAGGTATGTATTGAAGCATGGAAATAGACAAGACGTACAGACATCATATGTGCAGACACATAAGATGTCAAAAGGCAAAACGATAAACACACGGACAGTCAAAGAGACACAGATAGACGAAGGACATGCGGGTAGACTAAACTGAGTAAGGATAGACAGGGAGACAGACGGACAAATAGAGGGCAGGCGGCACGAGCTGCCAGACACGGGAAGAAAGACAACTAGACTAGAACAGGCACGCGCAGATGGCTTTTACCCTTTGACCAGAGTTTATATGCCAGTTCTTGGTTTTGCTTATCACCTTTCGTAATAATGTGGTCCATGGATGACATCGTAAGTGCAACCGTTTACCTAACAATTATTTTTTATGCGAAGTAATTTCCTGTGATTTTCGGTGTGCCATACTGTGTGGTTTTAACTGCAATGTTTATGAGTGAGACTTTATTTTGCAACCAATTAAAGTAAAACATCAGTTTGGCAATTTAACCTGACCCAAGATGAAAGTTTTCATGGCAATTGGCATTTAAGGCTCATTAACAGATCTTCTTGAGCCGTTGCTAGGGAAAATGTACTCACTCAAACCTCACTTAATAATTTATCGACATTTTCTCCTTCATTTAATATTTTAACTTTACTCCTGATTAAGCTTTGCATAGATATTGTTTTATTTCTAAAAATGTCAGATTTTGAGAGAATTTCATAATATTGAAAACTTCGTCATTTACGGGAAAAAGGTATGATTTTACGAAAGAAATGCGTTGGTTTAAATCGTAACTCGTCGGAAAAAGCTAGATTTAATGAAAAACCTCTTTTCTTTTAGTATTTAAAGAAACAGGAAGTGCCCACGATATCTATCAGAAATTACCCCATCAGCGCGTGCGTAGTTTATACTACTAGCGACTCCATAAGATCAAACAAAGCACACGAAAGCCACGCTTGTTTTTTCTGTTTGTCGTTCAGTTTGTTTGTTAGTTGTACTGTTACTTTGAATTTTGTGAAACATAAAGAAAAAACGTCTAAAATGTAACCGACATCGAAACTGAGTTTTTGGACTGTTTAGTGAAGCGGAAACTATTTAAAAAACTTCAACTGTGCACTAAAAAACAACACAACAACAGCCTTTGCAAAGGCCCGTTTACACAGCCGATTTTTGTCGCAGCAACTCGATGCAATTTTTGTGGCGCTAAAGTTGCAGCTCCAAAATCGCAAGTGTAAACCAGATGCCATTTTCATTGCGATTTGTCGCTGAGATATCGCAGGGGTTTCCAGCATGTTTGAAACCTGTTGCAACTTAAGCGCGACAAAAATTGCATCGAGTTGCTGCGACAAAAATCGCCTGTGTAAACGGGCCTTAATGCTTTTGCTTTGACTTTCATTATGCAGGTTCCTTGTTTTGCGCTTATGGTTTCATGAACGTCTTTGCCCAATTTTTGGGTGTCATGCTGTTCAACAATGTGTACGAAGGCACCCTTGGCCTTAAATTCAACGGCTTTGTGTTCATTGTGTGTGCCGTTGTGAAACTGATTCCACTTTTTCTCCTCAAGTAAGTAACCATATTGATAGTAAAGTACGTAAAGATTGCTTGTCACGACTCCTTTCCTTATCTCAGTCACTACGAAATATCAGTATCAAACACATACGAGCGCGCGTGTTTGACCATATTTCCAAATATCAAGAAGAGAGTTGAGGTGTTTAAAAATGCGGTCGAACACTTCACCTTCTTCACTTTCAACTGTCTTGAGAGTTTGAATGTCTCCTAAAACTAGGAAGGCAATTGGAAAATTAAGATCAGACTGATATCGAAACGTCCTCACCGTCACGATTTCCTTTGTTGAAACTTGATCGATGAACTGTTGCTTCGTTTTTATTAAGAAAAGAGCCCAAAGAAGATACACGCGCTAATTGGTAAAGGTTTTGGAGAACTCGAAAAATAAAAGATTTGGAAACACTTGCCTAGTGGCTCGTGTAAGTACAGCTTTCTCCCAAACTTTCTCTTGTGTCTCTCTATCAATCGAAAAAAATACGGTACAGGTGTTCTGTTTCGTAATGAGAACCGTTTTTCCACATGGCGTTTTTCATTGCGTTGGATGTCATGTTACCTTCAGTTCAAATTAAACCGGTTATAACCGGTTAACACATAAAAACGCACAGACGAGATTGTTATCTTTGACCACATGGTTCAGTTCAATAGCAGGAAGTTGTGACTCAGCCACTCGGGGAAAGAACTGGTTGGATAAGCAATCACTTGCAAATGGCCACTCGTTTTCTTTTCACCCAGAAATTCTCATGTATTGTTTTGTAGCTACAAACTAATCTGAAGATGTCTTCGGGTCTTGAGTCAATTTGCTCTTATCTATGTTTTACAGGTGTATGCATGTGTCACCGGTTACTGAACTTGCAGAAACGAGAGAAGAACTCAAGCTAGGTTGATGACGAAGAAAATGGCAACCAACTTGAAGACGTAAAGCTAATACAGAAAAAAATTGACGCCCTTGAAAACGAGAACGAAAAGTGCAGAAATGGAAAAGTGGCATCGGAAGCGATAGACTCCACAGAGGATGTTGAGTTCGTTACGTGTTTTTAATTTGTAGCTAGGTCCGCGCTGATTGCGTCAGGTCATACACATTTATATATCAGGCATACGTCGCGGAAAGGGGTGCGGTGGTCTCATGTTTAGTGCGCTCTCCGGGTTCAAGCCCTGGCCGGGGACATTGTGTTGTGTTCTTGGGCAAGGCACTTTACTCTCACAGTGCCTCTCTCCACCCAGGTGTATAGATGGGTACCGTCGAATTTAATGCTAGGGGGTAACCCTCCCATCTAGTGGGAAGTAGAAATTCTACTAGTTGCTTCATGCTACAGAAACCGGAGACAACCGTCCCTCCTGCATTTTTCTTAGTCGATAGGTTGTAAAGGAACATAAAAGAAACACTTGATAACCTGCGTACGCAAGTGGTCTTGTACAAGCGAAGATTTTTTCGGTTTTCTCCCACTGAACAAACCTTTCAGAACTAAGTGTCCGTATTTAGGCTCAATTTCCGCTTTTGCCTCTTCGCTTCGCTCGCCAAATAGTCTCTCATAGATTCTCCTTTGAACGTGCTGCAAAACATGCAGCCGCTACCGCAGGCTACCGCTCTCTTCCTCATTTCCCGACAGCGGCCTGTAATTGAGCAAAATAAGACTTGTGTTACGTTAGTTTTTGCTCTCGTCCAAATTTTGCCCCGCTTGAATTCAGAAGACAAATCGCTCTTGCGAGAACCTTCTTATATCATGGCAAAACATTCTTCACTATAAATTCATTAAAATCGCAGTCGCTTTCGTCTATTTTTTTTTTACTCTAGTGTATTTGTCATCAATAACGACTTCTCTAAATGTGCAAACGGACTCGATTTGTGCAAAGAATGTGTGAGCCCTTGTAGCCTGCGATCAGGCGTCCCTTTTTTTCCCGCAGCGAAATAAAAAGGGACGCCTGATCGCAGGTTAGAGTCTTTGGTATTGCGCTAATTTTTAGAGACTGTAAACTGTCAAAATCAAATCTTCGCATTAATTTATCCACTTTGCCTTGAGAATGGTGTCAGGATGGCGCAGCGTCGGCTTTTAACCTTAATTATTTGCCAAAGCCGAAGGATGAAGCAAATAATTGATCTGTGAGACACTGACAAATCGCGATATTATGGGATAATCGAGTTCACTAATTGTTTTATCATTCGCTCACCAAGTTTGCTTTCATATTTTAATCACTTCCTGGCAGCTCAGGGAAGCGATCTGCATTTTCTCTCGAGAGCATGGTTGCAATCACGCAAGAGCAGAATATTGCTTGCATGCGAAGCAAAACACGTTTAAACGGTACTACGCATGAGCATTTCACAGCGAAAAGTTCCTCTATATATGAATATATTTTAGAAAGTTGCTCTACGAATAAAAATTAGCAGTTATTGAGATTCCATTTCAATCACAAATTTCGCAGTCATTGCATGAAAAGTCATTAACCGTAAAACGTTTCTCTCTAGAATTTAGTAGTTCTGTTCTGTCGAGGAACTATCGACTGATAGTTGCCCCTCGGAAATCTGATGTTCCTAAAAAAGTTGCAATTTAAGCAATTGCACACTTTTTAGCTCGAAAAGAAAAACAATTGAGGGCCTCGACAGCATTCAGAACCCATGGCCTCCGCGTTAGTGCTGCAGAGCTCTACCAACTGAGCTATGAAGACCCAAATTTTGGGACCAGGGCCGGGTTGTTCGAAAGCCGGTTAATGTTAACCTAGGGTTAAACGTGATCTGAAGAATTGTTTTCTCTTGTTTAAAAATGTTTTCCAGCTCTAACATTTGGTGTAGTTTCAGATTACTACAGCTTATAACTGAAGGGCAAACAACATAAACAGAACACGTCACCAAAACGTTACAAAACTGAAATCAAAATTCTCGTTAACCCTGGGTTAGCTTAATCGGGCTTTGAACAACCGGCCCGGACTAGTTTATCGAGTTCATTTTTACCAGTGGCAGGAATGTGACGTGAAATGATATTGATTTATACTGCGGGAATACAGATGAAATGGAAATGTGATCATCGCAGTTGTACTTGCAATTTAAGCATTTCATTTATATTCCCGAAGTTCAAATCTACTTCATTTCAAAGAAATATTGCGATTTGCTGGTCGTCAACGCCTTGAAGAAACTGTACAGCTGTGTTCACTTGATCAAGAAGATCTTGGTCGTAAAAACTCGCAAACCTGTCTTTTAAATATTGAAGTAAAACTTGAAACATTTTGGAAAAGATCCACGAGTTCTTGCCGCGCGGTACCAAATGAACTGAGCAACTTGCTGGCGCAGGTTGCAACTTGCTCGACTCAAACTGTCAATCAAAATACCAATGTTCCGGCGGGAACTGATTTGCAACATTCCCATGAAATAACCATCCGGTTTGACTGTTAATGAAGTTTAAAGACTTGTTTGTATATTACAAGATAGATTCATTCATCCTGAAAAATGAAAGCTTCCTTTCATGCTTTTAATCGGCGATGAAGGCGAAAAGAAAAAAAAAAGGAAAATCATCTCAGCGTTTTTTTTTTATTAACGCTCAATTTGGCTATTATCACGTGATTTCAGTGTGGTGCAAGAAATAAGACTGCATCTTGTATCATAAATCGTTTAAAAAGCTATTCTTATCACATGGCCTGGGAAACGATCCTTTTTGCTATATTTTGTGTGCACTTTCAAACACGTGATAGTCTCCGTAGCAAGCGTTTCCTCACAAGAGTTGTCCGCATTTTCGCCGCGCGAAAATAAGGGCGATAATTTCTCGATTGGCAAACTTCTCAGAACGAGAACCTCACGTGAATTATGTGATTTTCTTATCTCCCGCCTAATTTTGGTCCATACTCGTGCAGCCAGGATGCACGAGTACAAGGTCAAGCGTCGCGAGAGCTCCCTAACTTCATTGTGGAGCACTTTTCAGCCCCGCCTTACAGTCAAATCACCTCGATATTAGAATATATATCTGCGTTTCAGATGCTCGTTAAAGAAGAGTTGTTTAGAAGTACATTGTGATATATCTGTTAGTTCTATCAACACGTCACGCAATTTTGGCCAGTCCATGAAGTTTGACACTACCCGCCAATAGGGCTAAGGCCCCATTTACACGTATCCGGGTATTTTCGAAAACGGAGACTTTTTATCTCCGTTTGCCCCTCCTGTCCACATGTAAACGGCGTTTTCAGTCACAAACGCTCTCCTTGAGCTCTAGATTTTAAAAAACGGAGATTTATCGCATTCGTGTGGACGTTCGAAAACGAAGGTTGTCGAATACGATGACATCAAAGTTAGGGTCCAGTGATTTTCGCGGGCTTATGCTTATCACAGGGCGCATGTGATCGTAACCTGCGCATGCTCAGTATGTGAAGTCCAGTGTATTAGAATCGTTTTTGCGTATACGTGTGGACGTACAAATAGGATTTTAATACGTTCCGTGTGGACGCGGGTTTTTTCAAATACGGAGGAAAAAATCTCCGTTTTCGAAAATATCCGGATACGTGCGGACGGGGCTAAATTTGTTAATTTCCATGGCCCGTTGTGACCGTATTGACGGGGAGAAAATGTAGTAGGCTCGAAGATATTAGCACTCGAATGTTACTCTGTAAATTCGAGGGTAAATAAAGTTGATTGATTGATTGATTGATTGATTGAATGATTGACTGATTGATTGGGGGTCCCACAGTGTATATTCAGCACAGAAATTACAAAATTGCGCGACTTTGACCTCGCGTGTGACTCGCGTCGCTCGTGAAATGACATGAGTCAAGTTTTTGTTTTGTCTTTTCACTGATGAGTAGAACAAGACGTGTTACTATAAAACGTGAGGACGTTGAGAATAAAGAATACAAGAAAACCTTGCCTCAACTGGGTCTGGACGCTGCCATGTAGTAGAGAATGAGGTGACTTGTTTCAACTCTCTTTTTCCCCTGCGGGTGTCCCATGAGTGCATGGCGATCATAATCAATAGGCCTTTTGCAACAAACGATCATATGGTACAAAATCCGCCATGCTGGAGGGCAAGGTCATTATTATTCCCGTACTGGGACATTAAAACAAAGGCCAGTCAAGCTTGACTGGTTGAGGTCTCTTTGTTTTAACGTCCCACTGCGGGATGATAATGAGCTTGCCCTCCAGCATGGCGAACAGTTTGTACCATGTGATCGTTTGTTGCAAAAGGCCTATTAGCAAGATATCCGAGCCAAGGAAACTTTTCCTTGTCACGTGAGGACTGTAACTAGTTGGTCTGCTATTGTTGACGTCAATCCAAATCGCTACGAATCCAAGACTAACTGCTGCTGCAAGGTATGTTGTTTATTATCTCCTTTCACTTGATCCTATTCTTCTTTCAAAAAAGTTTAATCGGTAGAGAAGATGTAGGAAGACACATTCGGACATCAGGGATATGCAAAAGGCAAGATTATGTCACCGCAACCGGTCAAATGGTCACTAAATCAGACTACAAGCTACTGCAGAGCTGAGCTCAGTCACCGATCAGGAGACAGACAAAAATTTTATCGGAAGCTTTAGAACCTTTAGCGAGAAAATGAAATCGTAGGCCCTTTCCCTTCTGAATTGAAAACGATCGTTGAAGGCACTGTCGATATAAGATTGAAAAAAATGATGGATGTAACATACACCTATCTCAGTAAGTGTCGCTGACATGTATTCTGACATGGCTTCGTGGACAATTAATTATCCAATGGATGGTCAAATATCCTATTATAAAGATAATTTAATGACCTGGCAAGAACGCTTTATTAACGAATGCAGCTGCATTAATTACAGCGATGTCTACCTTTTTCAGATACTGACGTGAATTGTCCTACATGAATGTAAATAAAAGATCAGACGTTTTGCGTAGGAAGACATTATGTAGCGTGACGCAAAAAAGGCGCACTCTGGTTAAGTTTCATGGATAAGGGATCTCCTTTGTAAAACATAACAGAAATTACTGCCGGCCCACCTGTTAGAGTGATATTGTTATTGATGTTCACTTTATTACTCATATCTCATGATAACAGTAAGTTGCTCACGTATAAATTGTTAAACTGAGTACAAACTGCAACACGAAGTGACACCAATGACACCAATGGCACCAATGACATCAAGAACGTTCAAAACCATTAGCTCTGTAGGATTTGTCTAGAGAACTATGTGACGTTATTTGATGACCTTATCCCGCTTACTTTGTTTAAATTTTATGACATGTTTAACTCAAGCAGGTAACAAATCTAAAGTATCGGGTCATTGTGGACGAATTCACAAGCAGGTTCTTTGTGATTCCAGTTCAAGTGACCCAAGTCCCATTTTCTCAGAAAAAAAGTCAAATCGTTGTTCCAATCTCAACTCCCTGAGGCTCCTCTTACACATAATACACTGGGAAGACTCCTCGGTGGGAGATACGTGCGACGTCGCAGCTGGGTTTGGAGGGGGAGAATGGTAATTAAGGATGGATTCGCGAAATCCGTGACAGTGATGCATTGATAAACGTTATGACTACTTCGTGAATATGAGCTACTTAGTTGAACAGGAGCTGACTTGTCGTAAGTTCGCTTGTAATCTATGCAGGGAACCCGGGATTATATCTCCTCTTTCCGGCTGTCACAGCAATTGTGGCGGCTTCGAATGGAATATTGTTGATATTATCTTTTCACTCTTGCAGATGCCATCAACGAATAACGTTCCGTTTTGGAGGAAGTACTTCACAGTAGAAGTGGTAGTATTTCTTTATTACTATGGGTTATTTATGTATCTCCCAATTGGTGGAATTTATGTATACCAAAGAGTCAGTGATATGAAAGGGTTCCCATACCAGAACATCAGTCAGGAAGCTGAAGGAAGCGGTTGCGGAGGAGAGCACCTGGGGGAAAATTCTTCTCTCTGGGAACTGGAACAAGAGGTTTGTTCTCTGATAAAGCACGCTAAAATAAGCCAGTCACAATCCTTTTTAGAATTGTTTATCTAATTTGATTGATCACGATTGAAAATAACATCTTTTCACTGAAGAAATTTCCTTTTTTCCTTTTGAAAGATACCAGAAGGTTACAGCTTCTAAAGAAAGTTAATGTTTGTTTGCTCGTCTCATGTCTGTTTGCCTGGATGCTTCCTTGCTTGCCTGCATGCTTACGTGTTTGAATATCTGTTTGCTAGCTTGCATGCATGCTTGCTTGTTGCATGCTCGCTTCAATACATGCATTCATGCTCGCTTGCATACTTCAATGCTTGCTTGCTTGCATGCTTGCATGCTTGCCGTGGTTGTGGCATATAATCGCTCGCATGATTGTATGTTTGCTTGTATACTTCAATTCCTACATGCTTGCTTGTATGTTTCAATACACCGGCTTGCATGCTTGCTCACATGCTTCGATGATCGCTCGCATACCTGCTTGTATACTGCTTGTATGCTGCTTGCTTGCTTGATTGCTAGCGCTTACTTCTTTCTTCATTTTGTCTTTTGTCTAAGGCAGGGAAGGTTTTAATAGTCGTATTAGAATATAGCTTTTATGTCAGGAATATATATTTAAAAGTTGTCCCATCATCACACAAAACTTGTGAAGGAAACCTAGATTAGGCGTAACTATGATATTTCTCTGTTGCTTTGCGTTTTTCCTTAGGTGCAAACGCTTGCCTCCGAGTTTGGCGTGGTTTACAACCTGCTAATATCCATTCCTTCCCTCTTCATGGCGCCCCTGTGGGGCCCGTGGACAGATAAGGGCGGTAAAAGAAAACCTGCTTTACTTGTTGCCATAATAGGAGCCGGCTTAGAAATGGCAACTGTCTTACTGGTGATGTACTTCAACTTGTCTTTCTACTTTCTCTATGTATCCGCGGCTATTAGCGGTTTCTCAGGGTTTGCAGTAGTTCTGATGATTGGTGCCACGTCGTACATAGCAGATATATCTGCTAAGGAGAAACGAGCGTTTCGAATAGGTGAGAATGTTTATGTACGATAGATAATAATTTTTTCACTACGCTATGGAAGAAACAAGTTTCTCCATTTGATGATCAGTGTGGTGAACTTGAAATGACTTGATCCGAGTTAGAATATGAGCGATTCACTCTCTTACCTTTATGATCTTTTGATGTGGCTCATTAAAGGACCCTAGTCAGCCTCCGCCATTTTCGATCGAAATTATTGATGCAGCATGGTGAAGCGAATTCTTATTGTTTTACTGTAAGCTGTGTTCCTGAAGGTATGTTTAATTATCTTGAGTAGTTTTACAGTGATTTTCTTCGTTTCGACAGGCTACGAATAAAATATAATAGCCAAATTCTGGCATGTAAACAAAAACAAAGGTGTGACTGACTAGGGCCCTTCAAGTGCATGCTTTGAAATAAACAAACGATGAACCAGTAAATACTCTCCTGGTCACCCCTTTAACCGTTGTACCTGGCTGATGGTCCAGCGTTCTAGAAAGCACACCTTATCTACATTGTGATGATTCTGCGGCTTAATAATTTTCAGTTAACTTAATTAAACTATAATTTGTAAACTTGGATAATATCTGGACCAAATATGTTGCACTGAATTTGATTCTATATATTGTTCAGTTGTCATTGCAACTTTTACAGTCTTTCTTTTTAAAAATTTCCAGCGGTTTTGTACCTGGCAATCTTCCTTGCAGCAGTAATCAGTCAACTGACCAGCGGTCTGTGGATAGTCTACGTAGGATTCATTCCTTCTGTCTGGTTCATACTGGGCTGCCATATTCTCTCAGGGATCTGGGCGCTATTCGGCGTTCGTGAAGTTCCCCGACCGACCCACAACGACACCACTGTTCGCTTTTTCAGCCTTGAAAACATCAAAAGCTTTCTTAAACTCTTTCGAAAACGAAGAGATGGTGGACGAAGGAGCCTTGTGTTGCTGATGCTTTGTGGTGGCCTTGTTTTCTTAACAACAGTCGGTATTGACGGTGTTAAGTCACTGTATATTATGAAGAGTCCACTTTGTTGGGGCCCAACTCTCGTTGGATATTACTATGCATTTGAAGCGTTTGTTCACGGCCTTGGGAGCGTAATTGGCATCCCTCTCTTTGGACGCTGCTTCAAAGAGTTGAATGTTGCCCGTGTGGGTATGGTTACTATCATCCTGGCTTCCATAATTTTGGCATTCTCCGGTCATACTTGGATAGTGTTTGTTGGTAAGTACATACTTATTAGACGGGACTATTTGTTTGACGCCATGAGCTTAAGTTAATTTGTGTCATAATTCTGCGATTCTACGCCATGTCAAAAGAAAATTGAAGGAAAACCTCAATTAACCCAGAGTATTCCTTCCGATCCATCTGAGAGGGGGTGGGGGTGGGGGGAGGTAAAAAATACTTTTCACGCCACGGAAACCGGAGATAGGTGACAATTGTCAAGCCACAGGGCTCGCACGTAGAATTTCTTAAGACAGGCTATAAGGAATATTTAAATTATCCTTAGCTCTTCTTTGTAATCGATCGATTGACCCAGTGATTGACGGATTGCATAATTTTGAATTACTTTTTGTAGACTCTACTGAGTCTCGCTCATGCTGACTGCAGGTTTATAAATACCTACACAAGCAGTAAACTAGAAATAGTATACATCCTCCTGAAAAAGGATTTTCATTCCCCATGGTCCCATGGTGTAAATGTTGTACCTGAAATTAACTGACTTAGCCGTTCTCATGGCTTGCCACTTGCTGAACGAACACTTTTTACGTTCCTCATAGCGGGCGCAGTTGGTGTCTTCAATTCTGTCTGTGATCCAGTTTTAATGGGAGGAATGTCAAGGCTAGTGGCCGAGGATGAACAAGGTACACACAACAACTGTCCAGCAAATAACGCCGCCTTTAATTCAACAATGGTGTTTTTAGGCCAATTCCGAGCAACGAAACATCTGAGACATGAAGGGAACATTTGCTCCTTTGCAAGTGTCCGTCAAGTTTGAAACTAGTCCGAATTATACAGGGAGGCCCAAAAGCTGAACGCGAAAGTGTGTCAAACCCCAGGGTGTCAAATATAAAGACAAATGAAGCCCAAGATCGGCAAATTTCAGCTGAGCTATAAAACATAAGCTAAACATAAATATGCTTGGAAAGAAAAATTGCACAAACTTATTTCCATGTTACTGATTGTATGCGTGTTGCCTTTTTGCAACATTGCACTTAACGTTCCCGCCTTAATTGTAAGCGTTTCGTTACTTAACGGCTGGAACATTACTATAAGAGGACGTTTCATTACTCACATTACGTATACCCATTTATCTTCCAGGCGCCTTGTTTTCAGCTTATAACATGGTTATTTCCGTGACGCAACTCGTTGGAGCGGTGGTGTTTAATCTCGTGTACCAGGCGACTCTCGCACTGCCAGTGATATTCCAAGGCTCTGTGTTTATTCTGTGTGGCGCTTTGGTACTCATTCCCTTTGCACTTGTCAGGTAGGCGCGATCGCTGATCGCTCCCCAGTACAAACTACATATAACAGTCAAGTTCGCTAGGAAAATTTCGTGTCAGTAAATAACTTCTGCTCGTAGATTAAAAAACAACTGGTACTGTAGCAACCCAGCCATGAGAAAAGCACCTAATAATATTACAGTGGAACCCGGTTAATACGGACACCAAAGGGACATGCTATAGTGTCCGTATTATCCGGGTGTCCGTATTAAGCGGGCTCTCAGAGAAAACGTCAGGGACACATGTTTTATTGATGTAAAGACCAAAGCACACAGTTTTACGAGAAAACGTTGTTTAATTTCTCAACTGTAACAGCAACAAGTTTATCCAAAGGAAACCTCATGATCATTTATCATACTCAGAATAAAATCTTTTAAGTTTTGTACAGATTATTGTTATTGAAACGCGCATGAGAGTGGATTCATTTGAAAAAGTCTGGGACTTAACTTCCTTTTTTTTTCAGCACAGTTCATTTAAAATTTTATCCACCCGTAAAAATCTGTCATTATTTGAACAGGGTACGATGTCTACAATTATGACAGAATTGTGACAATGAAATTAGACAGTGAGTAAATAACCAGTGTCCGTAAAGTGGGGTTGACAATATATGAGAGTTTATGACTCGGGACACAGAAAAGTGTCCGTTGTCCGTAATACCCGGTGTCCGTATAAAGCGGGTTAATTTTAGAGAAAATATATGAGCTTTTTGACGGGACAAATGAAACTGTCCGTATAAAGCGGTTGTCGTAGAGCGGGCTTCCACTGTACATAAATTTTAGTTCAGCGCTGGCTCGACAGCTTCATTCACTTAAATTTTAAACTGGATGTATTTATCTCAACGCTAGTTCAGATACTTTGGTTAATCATAGTTACGGAATCCCCTGTCAATGACTTTCTATTTTTTTTCGAACACTATTTCTGTGAAATCAAATATTCATCACTTGTGTTGTTTCTTCGTCAGTTTCATTAAGGTACCTCCCGTTGTGAAGGAGGACAAGAAAGAAGATGGCCTTGAATTGGAGAAGCAAACCTAAGACGCGTCGAGAGAAGAGATTTGATTATAGAAATACTCCTCTGTGAATATAAACCACAGAATAAGAACTTGAACAACTGAGAAAATGCACAGGCATGCACTATTAAACTATGATAAGCAATTAGATAATTCACTCTCGATCTCTTTAAACAAAGAGTGTTTCTGTCGAGGAGCTATATCGGCTGATAATTGCCCGCGGAAATGTGATGATCTTAAAACAAATATTTGCTCGAGAAGCGAAGCTTCGAGGGCAGATATGCTAGTTTTAAGAACATCAAATTTCCAAGGGGCAAACATCAGAGCGATAGTTCCGACACATAAACACTATATTGTCTTTATTGTTCACCTCTAAATGTTCTTCCGCGCGCGAGTTACAAAAATCAATTGAATTCAACTTTTTGAAATGAAAGCCGTGAAAACCAAATGTAAAATTTGAGAAAGAAAACAGATAAACTGCCTTAATACAATTTCAATTGTTTATTTTCTACAAACCCGCTTGTTTACAGAAAAATTTTCACGGACGAGTACAAGGTTGAGTACGAGTACAAATTTTAAACAAGTGGCGTTTCCTAATCTTTGCTTTTCATGTTGGGTCTCGGTGGAGGGTAGCTCATAGGACAAGACGGGTATATAAAGTGAAAATGTGAAGCCTGCAAAAGAGAATGCAAAAAGTCGTACTCGTACTAGATCTCGTACTAATCTGAAGTCCCCTATTATATAAAACAAATAGATTCCTTGTTGGGGTGCGTCTATTTAGTAATAGATCACAAAAGACGTCAAACGTGGTAAGAACATCAGTGACACACTCAACTATCGTCTCGTCTGCCACCTTTTTGTTCTTACCACATTTTGAAGTCAGCTGTGAGAAATTATTGAACAGACGCACGGCAACATGAAATCTATTTGTTAAATAGAAAGCGGGTAACGAAGCCAATCAGCGAACGGCATTAATAAAAGAACGTTAGTAGACTTTATACTAACAATATCTAGATTTAGCCAGGACTAAAAGCGGAATTTCTCGCTCGGGTTGTTGAAAGCTCGATTAAGCTAACTCAGGTTAAGCTCAGAACCTCGTCGTCGTCGTCTTCGTGCACAAGCCCCCACGAGGAATACCGCTAGCCATGAAAACCACTGAGGTAATCAATTCATGAGTTTCCTTTATTCCAATAATGAGTATAGGGCTTTGCTTGGCGGTCCTTCGGCGATGAAGATGAAGAAAAAAATCAATAGAATAAAAAAGATTTGGGAAGAATTAATGCTCGTTGAAATATCACCAACGGGGTCAGCCATATCACAGTCATCAGGAAATTGAAAAGTTTATAAGAAACAAAGAGGAGATCACCATCAGAGTTCTTTTTTAACGATCAATTTGCTATTTAGTTTGATGCAATAAATGAGTCTGTAACTTAAAAAAAAAAACTGTTGTTCTCATAAGGTCTTTGAAACACACTTTTTTCCATATTTGTGCAGTTTCTGCATTTGATAAACAAACATGCAAAGCACTCACGACTTGCGGCATACTTAGATTTGTCAACAGTTAATCCTGGATCTCTTGCAACATATAGCTGAGAACAGTCGTCATTCTTAAATACTTGGAATGCGCTTTCCCAGACGCTGCCCAATGGGAAAGCTTCATGCCTTTAACACGTGTTACGCAAACGCAAGACGATTACGCAAATGCTGTGACAACATCTCTTGATACCCCTATCAGCATCAGTGGGGTCATAAAAGAGCCAAGCGATATTTAGGAAAGTGTTGACAGCTCGAAGACGGAAAGGTATATAAACGGCGGTACTACGGAGCCATACGCACAGTGATACAGTGAAAGATCAGACTCCCACAACACACAGCTGTAAGTATTGACGAAAACTCTTCTACCGAGGAAACATTATTATCAAGATCATTTTCCTTTTGCATCTGCTCTGTTCGCAGCTCATTAAGGTTCAAATAACAGAGGTCTTCTGCAAGAGAACGGCGTCGCAGTCATACGGCCACAAAAACACTCGCGAGAATGGTACAAAGAAAGACAGAAATCCCGCCTAACAACATACAAAAAATTAACGCTGTGGTAATGGGCAAAGACGGAGTTGGAAAATCTGGTGCGTGTATCTATTGACTAATACACTGTTTTCTAATGGTGATGTCTCAAATTCTGACGACTTGTAAATTCAGGTTTAAGTCAACTGCCTTGCTGCATTCAAAGCAGCGAACACACGATCATGTAGGCTGAAGTCGCAAAATCTTTTCCTAGTGGGATCCGGGTGCAGCTCCATAAAAAATTCACATTCGCCACATTGGCGAAGGACTAGGTGACTTAGGGATTCAAGTAAGAAGTTGCAACTGGAGTCTTCAATCTGAATCTACAATTTAGCACTGTTTCTGTTCTGTGCAGCTTAGTTTCGAGTGGATTGTTGGTAATCGAAAGCTGACGTGATCTTTTTCAATGTCAATGCAGGACACGTTGTTAAAGTGCAAAGCTTCGATTCACGATTTGTCCCCTGCCTATATCTGCTATATCGACAAAAACAAACTCAACAGAAGCTGACATGAGAAACATTAGTAGTTCGCATAATCTGTGTGCTTTAGCCGGCCCGAAAGTGACCGTCGACTTCAATACACAGGCTGCAGGCTGCCCAATTCATAGCTAGAGAAGCTTCTCGTTCAGAAATCCTAAGCCATCACTATGCTCGGCGCTAAAGGAACGGTTTAGATTTCAATGCTTATGTAAACATATTGAATAAATATGTTGTTTTTATTAATAGCAAGCGGGCGACTCACCACATGAAAAGTATCATGAGGTGATAGCACTCGCTTGCTTTCACTTATGGAGTTGTGATTGCACATATTAAGTTAACGTGTTTTTATTTAATCTTTTCATGTCCAGCATTGACGGTTCGTCTTCTCACCAAAAGGTTCATTGGCGAGTATGATACCTCTCTCGGTAAGTTTTTACTGTGAAAGAAGGCAAGTAACGTTGATTGCGGGTTTTAACTTTCATAAACTCAATTAAGAGGTAAGGTATTTGGATTATACACTTATCAAGTTCTAACAGACAAGAGGGCATTTTCTGATTTCATCAGTTTTAGTACCTGGCGTTAAAAAGCTTAAGGACGAATGTTCACGTTCGCAATTGTTTCGAGTGATATGATGAACTCAAGAACTTGAGGAATTCCTCCAGTAGCATTTTGTCGACACAAACAATCAGTCGTCTATAGCATAAGGATCCCTCAGGGATGCACTGCCATACTGTTAGCAGTCGTTAAAACTGATAAGTTTGTAATTCCTACACGCTTTAACGGAAGGTTTTCACTTCTCATGCCTTTGACCAGGATAGCAGATAGCAGTTCAGGGACCTTGCAATTTTACGATCGCCTCGCTGTACACTCTGTACACCAAGAGCCATACATGGCTCTTGGTACACGTATTACACATTTTACAACAGTGATGTTATTTCAAAGAATAATTTTGTTTCACGTAATTGCATCACGCGTAAGGGAAACCCTCGACAGACTCCGTTTCTTACAAGACTTGCACCTCACTGGCGCGTTAAAGAAATTGTTAAGTTGATGATCGTTCTGTTATACTTTTCATTCCTTACTCTTTTCTGCAAAAATTCTCCCTTATGTAGTGAAATGTTACCGGACAGTAACTGCTTTTAGTTATCAGTCACTGAGAGAACAGATGTTTTTCAACAGCATCAAAAGTGAATAACGTACAGAATATACTGAGTCAGTTAAATGCAAACGCTATTTCGCTACAATTTCTTATTCAGGCTAATTCCATTTTCATATCGTTTTTAAGTGCGATCAATGCTTAATCCAGTTATAAAAATTGTTAATTAAGCGATTAATACTTAATTCAATTTTGAAATTTTCATGAGGAGACAAAATCTTGACATTACCAAAAGTAAATACTACTAAGTATGGACTTAAATCACTCAGATACGAAGGAGCCAACCTGTGGAATAAATTACCGAGTGAATAACGAAAAGCGGACTCTTACAAACTGTTCAAGAAAGAGATATCAGATACGGATTTGGCTGGCCGCTACATGTCGTAATCACATGCTGATATATTTTGAAACATTTTATATATTTTATGCTGCAATATTTAATAATCTCAGAAACATTGTAAATAGTATCTTTTTTTATCTTTTTTAGTATTTTTATTTATCATTTTTATTACTTTTTCTTTTTATTATTGTTATTACTATTTTTATTTTGTGACTATTCCTGTAAAGTAGCTGGTTAGCTAAGTGTTTGGTCACGTTAATAAACTTACTTAGGCCCGGTTCAGACGCCGTACTTCACATGAGCCGAATCGAATTCGAATTTAGGCCGACCCAAATTAATTAAGACCGGCTGAATTGATTCAGACGCCGATCTTAATTTCAGCCGAAGTGAATTCAATAGGAGATGAAAGTGCATTTCGATCAGCGCCGATACGTGCTGAACTCCCGTAAACATGGTAAACAACAAGCAAGCAGGATCCATAGCCGTCCTGTGAAAAAATATAAGAAAAGTCGACAAAAAGGAGCAGAATGAGTCAAGCTCCATTAATCTATTTATATGTAACAGCAAGATTATGTGAACTTAATTTCGACACACAATTTCAACTTCCATCCTTTTTGCGTGCAGCGAAATCATAGTTAGTAGAGGGGAAATACAGCTCTGATACAACTTCAATATTCTCGTTAATTCACAAATGCAATGTTTACATTATTCAAACACATACACATTAATTTTGATGCCGTTTACCAAGGAGGCCGCAAATTTGCACGCGAAACCAGGAAAACACAAACTGCAGTTATCGGTTTCTTCTCTGACGAGGAAAACCCGCCATTTTGATGTGCTGACGCACAGTTATACTTCTGCGCATACTCAGGTCTTCGAAATACATTAAAAATACGTTAAATCAATTTATGCATTTGGTTCGGCTCATGTGAAGATCGGCGTCTGAATCGAAGCCGGTCCACAGCCGTTATTCCCGGCTGAGCCAAGCGTGAAGAACGGCTGAGCCGATCCGAATTATATTAGCCGTTTCGAATTGATTCAGATGCCGTACTTCACATGAACTTAATTCATTGAATTCGATTCGGCTCATGTGAAGTACGGCGTCTGAACCGGGCCTTACTATTACTTACTTACTTACTTACTATGTCTTAATTCGGTTATCTTACATTCTTAATAATAGTTGACGTTGACGATGATTTCCCCCGAAAGCAAAACCTTCTTTTTCATTGATTTACTGAACCATTATGACTGCGCAACAAAATTGTGGCAAGTCCTTAATTTTTCTTGCACAGTACATTGCAATGGTTTGAACTACTGCAAGTAGCGAAGAAAGATATGAAGACATTAATCATCTGATCGCAATTTATATACACACGACTAAGCAGATGAAAAAATAAAGCCTGTAAAAATGGCCATCTACTACCTGCGAGTGGAATAGCTTCTTCATTGCAAATAGCCGCTGTTAATCTCTCGCCTTTAAAACATGCCCGTTAGCAGTACGCTCCGCAGCCCTTAACAATAAGAACTGACTGTAGGGCAAACGGTATATAACTTACGAGTGAGATCAATTACTGAGTTGCATGAGACAACAGAACAGAAACAAAGCAGGTTCAGTATTTTCACCTTTTGAGTAGGCTTTCGTAAAATGATCTCTTTCTCCTGCGGCTACGGCGAAACTGTTGCAATTTGACTCTAATTTTAGGAAAACAAAGCAAGTCAATCTCATTAATGTAAGTGACGCAAACGTCAAATGGAGCTAAATTAGCTAGCGATAACACGAAAAGCGGTGAAACAAAGAGACTGACACAAGTTAGCATGTGAAATGCTTCTGCGCTTTCTCTCCCCATAAAGTGCCCGCGAAACGCCTATTCTCAGGCTAACTTAATGGGACACCTGCTCCAACAGTTTCAGTGATACTGACAGCTACAGATTGGGGCCCCTCTACAGACGCACAGATACAAATGCAAGATAAATTCCTGTTTCCCGCCGAGCGAAGCTGCGCAATTTTCGTAATTAACTGAAGACAAGAAATTTCCAAACTCAACTAAAGTCTCGTTCCATCGCCGACAAGAGATATCTCGGACGATTGCGAAACTCTGTGAAAATAAGCAATGTGTACAACACATTGTGTTAATTTGCACATTACTCGTACGTGTAGGTGTTGTCCCGGTGTTGTCCCGGTCTTGTACATACTGGGAGACGTTTAAGAAGAATGTTTCATGGACCTTGTCGCTCTTGTCAATGCATATTTACTTGAATGCAAAGATGGATACTTCACACTAAACCTTAGAGAAGAGGGTTTGAGTTTATCCAATGCTTCTCAATTATCCCCTAAACGATTTGAAATATTCTTCTTTGGAACATAATTCACCAAATGCAAACCTTTCTTGGCCCAGAAGATAGACTAGCGGATAATGACTCGTTCAGAAACAATGGAATTACACAATTAAGCGCCAGACGTTCCTTTTGGGCAATACACTTCACATTCATTCACAGCATGCACATTCCTCGTTCACATCGCAACGTGGTCCAGTGTTTTAATTTTGTTCAGTTGTACATGTGCATGTAGCTGCTACGTGACTTTATTCCACAACACCTTAAATAATTTCCATGCATGGCGACAAATATTGACTCATCCTTGACTAGTGTTCACGACATTTGTTTTTCTAGTGATTACAATACTTGCGCAAGTGTGTAAACTCCCACTTAAACAGCTGTAGTTGTTTCTCATGCAGTTGGGCAGCAACAGATCCCGTACACCATATAACTTTAAGTGTATCTTTTTTTAATTCAGAGTCAATCTACAGACATTATTTTGAACTGGAAGGAAAACACATTTCACTGGACATCATGGACACAGCGGGAGAGGTAAAACAGCAATTCACTCCATCGAAAAGTCGAAACGAATCTGTAAATTTCTTCTGATCTGGTAGAGTGGAAGTGACAGTTTACTTGAAATAAAACCGCAAAGTTTTGCTAAGTCAACAAAACTGGCGTCATTCTTTGAAATACCAATTGCACACGCAAAGCTGATTAGGTAGAGGCATTAACTAATCAAATCAAGGCTGTCTCTACAAGAACAGGAATAATCAAATTTTCTGAAATCGAGCGTTTTCATAGAGGCTTGGCTATACTGGTTTTCCAAAATAAGCGCGCTCTCTACCTGAGTTCTAATTGTCGCTTGGAAGAAAGGAAATATACAAAGAATAATTTTCTTTGAATTAATAAAAGTTCACGACCCAAGAGATTATCATACTGCCCGCTTGCACGATCTCATAACACACTGATGCAGCCAATCGATGATACAGTAGATATGATCCAGTTCTCTCTTCATTCAACTTGCCTTGTTCGCCAGTTGTCCCATACCATGTGCCTGGAAGAAGTTCAAGTTTATAATGGTTAACTTCATTTTTTTTCCTGAGATGAATTGTGTGAGTTTGGTATAGGTCTGACATCACCAAAAATTAAATCCTTTAACTAATTCTATCAATTTAAACTATTTGCATTTGACAGAACACGGAAGAAAAACTCAGCCAGTGCTCATGCTTTGGAAGTCTGTTTCTGTTGCTTTTCTCCATCACCGACAGCTCCTCACTCAAGGAAGCTGAACGACTTGGACAATTCATAAAGACGACAAAAACCAGCGGAGAATATAGTGTTGTCGTGGTTGGAACAAAACGAGACTTGCGCGAATACCGAGAGATTTCCGAAGAGGAGGGAATCATACTTGCCAATAAACTGCAAGCAGTTTATCACGACATTTCCAGTGCAGAAGGATACACAGAAGCACAACAGCTTTTTCAGGATTCAATCCAAGTTCATTTGCAGTCAAGATTCACTGATAGAGACAAGCAGAGAAGAGGATTAGGACTAAAAAAGCTCAAGGAAGGGCTTCGTGTGAGGACCAAGCCACTGTATAGGAAACGAGGCATGACATTCTAGTGCGAAACACTGCCTTGTAAATATTGCAAGTTTACAAAAGAAACCATTTCTGACGAGAGCCTAAACAAGGACAATGATATTGTATATATGAAACCGCACATAGAGAAAAACTACAGCTTTTAAAAGACAGTGATTTTATAACAGACACAAGTATGCTTCAGCATACAATTAAAAGATCTGCTACTGCTTTATTGCTAGATGGATAGTTTAGTTGTAAATATGCATTTTATCACGTACATGCGACAATAGAATGACATTTGCGATGTAATAATGAATTTTCAATATCTATTGGAGGTGTAATGTGCGCTTCTGAGTGATTCGTAAAACATGACTCCGGCCCAGGTCTTTCTCAACCCAAGCGATGTGATCAGCAATTAACTTTTAAACATTTCTTATCACTGTACCATAACAGATTTTTCCCATCATTGATTGGCTAATTTTAGCTTCGTTTATGATATCTTCTCAGTCTCTTTGGCGTCGCTTTCATTGTTTTGATTACTTTCAAACGCTAGCTGTTGACGCCACCGAATTCCTGTTGTTTTTTCCCTCTTGAGCTAAATCCTCATGACTGGAAGACTTTCCACTAAACTGTCCTGGAGACCCCGGAATAGAATCAACGTCACTAAATGAACTGCTGCTTCTCATGGATCTCGGCCTCTCGCGATCAGCCGTCGTAACCTCGTGGGTGGACGATCTCTTACGAAAAGACTTGGCAGTTTCCACGAGCCCTTCCTTGACCCTCATCAATGGAGATGATTTGTTTTTATGAAGGCATCGCTGAAGTGATTCATACAGCAGCTCCTGGGTCTCCAAATAACCTTCAGAGTTTGACACTTGATAAAATTCGCAGTTTAAATCTTTAGCTAAGATCTTTCCTTCCTTCTCTTCCACTTCTCTCAAGTGTTCGAGGTCACATTTCGTTGCCACTATCATAACAGTGGCGCCGGAAGTCAGTGATTTGTCTTGTAAGATGTAGCGAGCCACAAGTGACGCCTCTTCAAAAGAAGTGCGATCGGTTGTGGAGTACAACACAAAGAAGAGCTCTGCGAAAGATATGCAATTTTGCATCTTCTCTGTGGAATTCTGCGAAAAGAAAAGGTTGGCTCATGTTGCATCAGTATATCTAACATTTTCTTGATCTTATGCATGCGCTCTCGAGGACAACACAAAGTTGACTAGATAAAAAACTTTATTTCTTGTTGGAACTCGGCCGATAGTAGTGCTGGCGTGCTGTTTTGGACGCGCAAGTGAACATTTACGTTTATAACATAACTAATGCAAAGCGCGCGCTCTGATTGGTTAATTCAGCGTCTACTATTTGCCCATGGGTGTATGCTGCTGACGTGTTCAGTAACTAAAGCAAAGTGCGCGCTTACGCTTACTTTACACTTACTTTATTATTATTTTTCTAGTTCTATTTACAGAAAGGGCATGCCCGCAACTAGCAAAGGCTAATTTTGTGACGCGCTTTGCGATGTGGCTCAAAAAAAGACTTCCGTTGTTCCAATATCTCAACGTTATGTTATAAAACCAATGGTAAACGCCATAGCGTGTACCATTGAGTTGTGGATGCACCTGGGAAGTTTGCTAAGCACTCAAGAAGTAGAGTCACAATCGGCTGTCGCCTCCGCGACTCTTACGTTTCTTTTGGTCCTTAGTGCCTTAGCAACTTCCGGGTTGCATACATAACTCAATAGTACACGCTATGGCGTTTATAATTTGGTATAATTTGGCCGCACCCACCACCCACACCCACTTCCCCCTGTCCCAACCCTCTACTGATCAAGCAAGCCCGGCCATCATAATACAAGATGGCGGCATCTGGAAAACCTCGATATCGAGGTTTTCCAGATGCCGCCATCTTCGGATTATGATGGCCGGGATGCTTGATCAGTAGAGGGTTGGGACAGAAGTGGGTGGTGGGTGGTCGGGTGAGGCCAAATTAACAAATGATAAAACGCATAGCGTGTACTATTGAGTATGGATGCACCGCGGAAGTTGCTAAGCACCAAAGAAAACGTAAGAGTCGCAGGAGAGCGACAAGCCGAGTGTGACTCTAACTTCTTGAGTGCTTAGCAAACTTCCCAGGTGCATCCATAACTCAATAGTACACGCTATGGCGTTTACCATTGGTTTTATAACATAACGTTGAGATATTGGAACAACGGAAGTCTTTTTTTGAGCCACATCGCAAAGCGCGTCACAAAATTAGCCTTTGCTAGTTGCGGGCATGCCCTTTCTGTAAATAGAACTAGAAAAATAATAATAAAGTAAGTGTAAAGTAAGCGTAAGCGCGCACTTTGCTTTAGTTACTGAACACGTCAGCAGCATACACCCATGGGCAAATAGTAGACGCTGAATTAACCAATCAGAGCGCGCGCTTTGCATTAGTTATGTTATAAACGTAAATGTTCACTTGCGCGTCCAAAACAGCACGCCAGCACTACTATCGGCCGAGTTCCAACAAGAAATAAAGTTTTTTATCTAGTCAACTTTGTGTTGTCCTCGAGAGCGCATGCATAAGATCAAGAAAATGTTAGATATACTGATGCAACATGAGCCAACCTTTTCTTTTCGCAGAATTCCACAGAGAAGATGCAAAATTGCATATCTTTCGCAGAGCTCTTCTTTGTGTTGTACTCCACAACCGATCGCACTTCTTTTGAAGAGGCGTCACTTGTGGCTCGCTACATCTTACAAGACAAATCACTGACTTCCGGCGCCACTGTTATGATAGTGGCAACGAAATGTGACCTCGAACACTTGAGAGAAGTGGAAGAGAAGGAAGGAAAGATCTTAGCTAAAGATTTAAACTGCGAATTTTATCAAGTGTCAAACTCTGAAGGTTATTTGGAGACCCAGGAGCTGCTGTATGAATCACTTCAGCGATGCCTTCATAAAAACAAATCATCTCCATTGATGAGGGTCAAGGAAGGGCTCGTGGAAACTGCCAAGTCTTTTCGTAAGAGATCGTCCACCCACGAGGTTACGACGGCTGATCGCGAGAGGCCGAGATCCATGAGAAGCAGCAGTTCATTTAGTGACGTTGATTCTATTCCGGGGTCTCCAGGACAGTTTAGTGGAAAGTCTTCCAGTCATGAGGATTTAGCTCAAGAGGGAAAAAACAACAGGAATTCGGTGGCGTCAACAGCTAGCGTTTGAAAGTAATCAAAACAATGAAAGCGACGCCAAAGAGACTGAGAAGATATCATAAACGAAGCTAAAATTAGCCAATCAATGATGGGAAAAATCTGTTATGGTACAGTGATAAGAAATGTTTAAAAGTTAATTGCTGATCACATCGCTTGGGTTGAGAAAGACCTGGGCCGGAGTCATGTTTTACGAATCACTCAGAAGCGCACATTACACCTCCAATAGATATTGAAAATTCATTATTACATCGCAAATGTCATTCTATTGTCGCATGTACGTGATAAAATGCATATTTACAACTAAACTATCCATCTAGCAATAAAGCAGTAGCAGATCTTTTAATTGTATGCTGAAGCATACTTGTGTCTGTTATAAAATCACTGTCTTTTAAAAGCTGTAGTTTTTCTCTATGTGCGGTTTCATATATACAATATCATTGTCCTTGTTTAGGCTCTCGTCAGAAATGGTTTCTTTTGTAAACTTGCAATATTTACAAGGCAGTGTTTCGCACTAGAATGTCATGCCTCGTTTCCTATACAGTGGCTTGGTCCTCACACGAAGCCCTTCCTTGAGCTTTTTTAGTCCTAATCCTCTTCTCTGCTTGTCTCTATCAGTGAATCTTGACTGCAAATGAACTTGGATTGAATCCTGAAAAAGCTGTTGTGCTTCTGTGTATCCTTCTGCACTGGAAATGTCGTGATAAACTGCTTGCAGTTTATTGGCAAGTATGATTCCCTCCTCTTCGGAAATCTCTCGGTATTCGCGCAAGTCTCGTTTTGTTCCAACCACGACAACACTATATTCTCCGCTGGTTTTTGTCGTCTTTATGAATTGTCCAAGTCGTTCAGCTTCCTTGAGTGAGGAGCTGTCGGTGATGGAGAAAAGCAACAGAAACAGACTTCCAAAGCATGAGCACTGGCTGAGTTTTTCTTCCGTGTTCTGTCAAATGCAAATAGTTTAAATTGATAGAATTAGTTAAAGGATTTAATTTTTGGTGATGTCAGACCTATACCAAACTCACACAATTCATCTCAGGAAAAAAATGAAGTTAACCATTATAAACTTGAACTTCTTCCAGGCACATGGTATGGGACAACTGGCGAACAAGGCAAGTTGAATGAAGAGAGAACTGGATCATATCTACTGTATCATCGATTGGCTGCATCAGTGTGTTATGAGATCGTGCAAGCGGGCAGTATGATAATCTCTTGGGTCGTGAACTTTTATTAATTCAAAGAAAATTATTCTTTGTATATTTCCTTTCTTCCAAGCGACAATTAGAACTCAGGTAGAGAGCGCGCTTATTTTGGAAAACCAGTATAGCCAAGCCTCTATGAAAACGCTCGATTTCAGAAAATTTGATTATTCCTGTTCTTGTAGAGACAGCCTTGATTTGATTAGTTAATGCCTCTACCTAATCAGCTTTGCGTGTGCAATTGGTATTTCAAAGAATGACGCCAGTTTTGTTGACTTAGCAAAACTTTGCGGTTTTATTTCAAGTAAACTGTCACTTCCACTCTACCAGATCAGAAGAAATTTACAGATTCGTTTCGACTTTTCGATGGAGTGAATTGCTGTTTTACCTCTCCCGCTGTGTCCATGATGTCCAGTGAAATGTGTTTTCCTTCCAGTTCAAAATAATGTCTGTAGATTGACTCTGAATTAAAAAAAGATACACTTAAAGTTATATGGTGTACGGGATCTGTTGCTGCCCAACTGCATGAGAAACAACTACAGCTGTTTAAGTGGGAGTTTACACACTTGCGCAAGTATTGTAATCACTAGAAAAACAAATGTCGTGAACACTAGTCAAGGATGAGTCAATATTTGTCGCCATGCATGGAAATTATTTAAGGTGTTGTGGAATAAAGTCACGTAGCAGCTACATGCACATGTACAACTGAACAAAATTAAAACACTGGACCACGTTGCGATGTGAACGAGGAATGTGCATGCTGTGAATGAATGTGACGTGTATTGCCCAAAAGGAACGTCTGGCGCTTAATTGTGTAATTCCATTGTTTCTGAACGAGTCATTATCCGCTAGTCTATCTTCTGGGCCAAGAAAGGTTTGCATTTGGTGAATTATGTTCCAAAGAAGAATATTCAAATCGTTTAGGGGATAATTGAGAAGCATTGGATAAACTCAAACCCTCTTCTCTAAGGTTTAGTGTGAAGTATCCATCTTTGCATTCAAGTAAATATGCATTGACAAGAGCGACAAGGTCCATGAAACATTCTTCTTAAACGTCTCCCAGTATGTACAAGACCGGGACAACACCGGGACAACACCTACACGTACGAGTAATGTGCAAATTAACACAATGTGTTGTACACATTGCTTATTTTCACAGAGTTTCGCAATCGTCCGAGATATCTCTTGTCGGCGATGGAACGAGACTTTAGTTGAGTTTGGAAATTTCTTGTCTTCAGTTAATTACGAAAATTGCGCAGCTTCGCTCGGCGGGAAACAGGAATTTATCTTGCATTTGTATCTGTGCGTCTGTAGAGGGGCCCCAATCTGTAGCTGTCAGTATCACTGAAACTGTTGGAGCAGGTGTCCCATTAAGTTAGCCTGAGAATAGGCGTTTCGCGGGCACTTTATGGGGAGAGAAAGCGCAGAAGCATTTCACATGCTAACTTGTGTCAGTCTCTTTGTTTCACCGCTTTTCGTGTTATCGCTAGCTAATTTAGCTCCATTTGACGTTTGCGTCACTTACATTAATGAGATTGACTTGCTTTGTTTTCCTAAAATTAGAGTCAAATTGCAACAGTTTCGCCGTAGCCGCAGGAGAAAGAGATCATTTTACGAAAGCCTACTCAAAAGGTGAAAATACTGAACCTGCTTTGTTTCTGTTCTGTTGTCTCATGCAACTCAGTAATTGATCTCACTCGTAAGTTATATACCGTTTGCCCTACAGTCAGTTCTTATTGTTAAGGGCTGCGGAGCGTACTGCTAACGGGCATGTTTTAAAGGCGAGAGATTAACAGCGGCTATTTGCAATGAAGAAGCTATTCCACTCGCAGGTAGTAGATGGCCATTTTTACAGGCTTTATTTTTTCATCTGCTTAGTCGTGTGTATATAAATTGCGATCAGATGATTAATGTCTTCATATCTTTCTTCGCTACTTGCAGTAGTTCAAACCATTGCAATGTACTGTGCAAGAAAAATTAAGGACTTGCCACAATTTTGTTGCGCAGTCATAATGGTTCAGTAAATCAATGAAAAAGAAGGTTTTGCTTTCGGGGGAAATCATCGTCAACGTCAACTATTATTAAGAATGTAAGATAACCGAATTAAGACATGAAGATTTCAAAATTGAATAAAGTATTAATCGCTTAATTAACAATTTTTATAACTGGATTAAGCATTGATCGCACTTAAAAACGATATGAAAATGGAATTAGCCTGAATAAGAAATTGTAGCGAAATAGCGTTTGCATTTAACTGACTATATTCTGTACGTTATTCACTTTTGATGCTGTTGAAAAACATCTGTTCTCTCAGTGACTGATAACTAAAAGCAGTTACTGTCCGGTAACATTTCACTACATAAGGGAGAATTTTTGCAGAAAAGAGTAAGGAATGAAAAGTATAACAGAACGATCATCAACTTAACAATTTCTTTTAACGCGCCAGTGAGGCGCAAGTCTTGTAAGAAACGGAGTCTGTCGAGGGTTTCCCTTACGCGTGATGCAATTACGTGAAACAAAATTATTCTTTGAAATAACATCACTGTTGTAAAATGTGTAATACGTGTACCAAGAGCCATGTATGGCTCTTGGTGTACAGAGTGTACAGCGAGGCGATCGTAAAATTGCAAGGTCCCTGAACTGCTATCTGCTATCCTGGTCAAAGGCATGAGAAGTGAAAACCTTCCGTTAAAGCGTGTAGGAATTACAAACTTATCAGTTTTAACGACTGCTAACAGTATGGCAGTGCATCCCTGAGGGATCCTTATGCTATAGACGACTGATTGTTTGTGTCGACAAAATGCTACTGGAGGAATTCCTCAAGTTCTTGAGTTCATCATATCACTCGAAACAATTGCGAACGTGAACATTCGTCCTTAAGCTTTTTAACGCCAGGTACTAAAACTGATGAAATCAGAAAATGCCCTCTTGTCTGTTAGAACTTGATAAGTGTATAATCCAAATACCTTACCTCTTAATTGAGTTTATGAAAGTTAAAACCCGCAATCAACGTTACTTGCATTCTTTCACAGTAAAAACTTACCGAGAGAGGTATCATACTCGCCAATGAACCTTTTGGTGAGAAGACGAACCGTCAATGCTGGACATGAAAAGATTAAATAAAAACACGTTAACTAAATATGTGCAATCACAACTCCATAAGTGAAAGCAAGCGAGTGCTATCAGCTCATGATACTTTTCATGTGGTGAGTCGCCCGCTTGCTATTAATAAAAAACATATTTATTCAATATGTTTACATAAGCATTGAAATCTAAACCGTTCCTTTAGCGCCGAGCATAGTGATGGCTTAGGATTTCTGAACGAGAAGCTTCTCTAGCTATGAATTGGGCAGCCTGCAGCCTGTGTATTGAAGTCGACGGTCACTTTCGGGCCGGCTAAAGCACACAGATTATGCGAACTACTAATGTTTCTCTTGTCAGCTTCTGTTGAGTTTGTTTTTGTCGATATAGCAGATATAGGCAGGGGACAAATCGTGAATCGAAGCTTTGCACTTTAACAACGTGTCCTGCATTGACATTGAAAAAGATCACGTCAGCTTTCGATTACCAACAATCCACTCGAAACTAAGCTGCACAGAACAGAAACAGTGCTAAATTGTAGATTCAGATTGAAGACTCCAGTTGCAACTTCTTACTTGAATCCCTAAGTCACCTAGTCCTTCGCCAATGTGGCGAATGTGAATTTTTTATGGAGCTGCACCCGGATCCCACTAGGAAAAGATTTTGCGACTTCAGCCTACATGATCGTGTGTTCGCTGCTTTGAATGCAGCAAGGCAGTTGACTTAAACCTGAATTTACAAGTCGTCAGAATTTGAGACATCACCATTAGAAAACAGTGTATTAGTCAATAGATACACGCACCAGATTTTCCAACTCCGTCTTTGCCCATTACCACAGCGTTAATTTTTTGTATGTTGTTAGGCGGGATTTCTGTCTTTCTTTGTACCATTCTCGCGAGTGTTTTTGTGGCCGTATGACTGCGACGCCGTTCTCTTGCAGAAGACCTCTGTTAGGCCTGGTTTAAACGTCGCATTTTACATGCGCCGAATCGAATTGCCGAATTAAATGCATGTAAAATGCGACGTCTAAATCAATTAAATGCGACATGTTTCAATTCGATGCGAGTCAGTCGAATATTCGACTGATCCAGTCGAATATTCGACTGAAGCTCGGTAGTTGATTTAAACGCCGCATTTTACATGTGCCGAATCGAATTGAAATTATGTAAATAATTTATGTTCGCTCGAATGGGAATTTAAAACACGTCGCTCGCGCTCAGCAATTTTATTCGGCAAAATAATGCGACGTTTAAATCAAATCAGCCTAACGTATTCATTCGAGTCGACTAAAATTAGTATTTGATTCGGCGCATGT